>JBAIZL010000009.1:27772394-27804894 GCA_036971475.1 Prosapia bicincta | reverse complement strand
TACTAATAACGTTATCGACAATAAGGGGACAATTTTGAAAATTTGTTTGTACGCGAAGTTTTTCTTGTTATATATGTATTTACTAAAACACAAATATATCAACACAAACATTTACAAAATAAAGTGTTGGAAGCAGTTCATCTATTTAATATATTTATATCATCTGTTGCTCCACAAACAAAATTTGGGTTAACTGTTGATAGTGTGAGAATCGTATGAATATATCAAATTGATGAAAAGCTTTGATCTTATTATTTTATCAATAATCTTGTTCATGGGGTGTGTGCTTTAATATTTATAAGTAGATTAACAATAAACATGAAGGTTTTTGTTTGTAATTTCTTAATTAAAGTAGTTCTATTTATATGAAACAATTGTATGTGCTACACGTACAAATACGGTCCTGGTACTAGTACAATTAAAAATTCGGTTCACGCGAGTGAGCGCGGTGATAAATGTAACGCGATTTGTTTAGCAATGTTAACTGAAATAATTAGAACAGGCAGTGGCATTAAAATGCAGTATTCGCCAATTATCAATTAGCAGAATCAGGTTTCGCTTTTGTCTCTGCTAATTAAATTAGTAATTCAATTGTTCATTCACTGAGGCGATGTATTGTAAAAATGTTTTGTTTTAGAATAATCTCGTAGAGTCGAAATTATTTTTACAAATAACTTTTTCAACTGTTAGATCTGCCGTTAATCTAAGAAGTGAGAACAAGTAGGGTGTGTTTGTATTTACACAAAAGTGTCGCTTTTTTCAGAATGAGCTCTCCGTGTTAATTTGAGTATAAAACGATTTTTAAGGTTATGAAAACTTCAATTATGAAATGGTATACAGTGCAATCTCGGCAATCCGAACTAATTGCTGCAGGGGTTGTTCGGATTACTGAAACGTTCGGATTAGAGAAAGTACCTACGTATTAGGAAAATATGCTTAAAAATGATTGTACAATATGAACGGGGGTAACTATTTCTATTTGTTTTTTTTTGCAATTTTTGCTATTTTAAATTACACAAAAATGTATTTCAGTAAAAATACGTAACACAACAGGCTAATACATAACTTAATTTTTTCCGCCTGTTCGAATTATTGGAGTGTTCGGTGTATTGAAGTTCGAATTAGCGAGATTACAATGTAATTCTTTCCTAAGGTAGATTTACGAAAGTCTATTTGTTTGAAACAACGTTCGAAGAGTAGAAAATAATCAATATTTTCATATTGACATTATTATTTTAACGTAGAGTCTCTTAGTTTAGAAAAAATATTGAAATAATAAATACAGAGCAACACAGAGTAAATTACATTACAAACAAGAAAACCCTTTACTACAAAAACAGAAAATAGAAACTCTTTGCAGAGTTAGCATCGGATGTTACAAATTACAGTTATCACACAATAACCAATAGTTATCGTCATAATCCCCATTACTAGGCCCGCTATAGTGTTGTCAAATACTTTGAACTAGCTAAAGTAAAAGAGCACGCACAACGAACTATAAAATTCTATTGAAATTTACAAATTTAATAATGTTAGATTAGGTTCGGTTACGTTAGATAGTTTGAACCAAGCCGAGTTACAGTTGAACGAAGCCAAGTTACAGTTAAATGAACTCAAGTTATAGTTGCACGAAGCCAAGTTATAGTTGAACGTTTTGTTATGTTCAGAGCGATTTTACAGTTTGTTAGTAGGCGTGGCTTTTTTCATTCAGGGCAGTCCCTGATTGGTCAGAACCGGTTAGTGGGCGAAGGAGAGGGGGTTGCGCTAACTACGTATTTATTGTTTTGCCTCACTGTAGTTATAATTATTTTAAAATAGCAATAGTGTTGGGCAATTGTGTATACTAAATTTGTATTCGTTGTTTTCCTGGCAAGTAGTTTACCTTGTTAATTAAATAATGTTAATTATTTAATAATAAATTAAAAATAATTGGCATCAAGTAAAACAAAATAGAAAAAAAAGTTTTATATACATAAACATTCCAATGTTTTCCACGTTGTAAACAATTTCTATTATTTGACGATCAAATGAGAATTAATTTAACGTCAAGAAACACACTTAAACGTAGGTCTGGAATCTCTTAATTTAATTGCGCCTTTGATACATTCCTGTAGCTTACAGTCTACGTCAGAACATTTCTAGTGTTTTTCAAGTTGCTTCGAAAAAGAATAAAAGAAACGCAGGAAACAAAGAATTTTTGTCTCAGACTGAGGCAAGTTATTTCTAACTAGACGTACCACCAGGGGTAAATCCTTTTTCTTTGCAGGATTAAGGGTCAAGCTAGGAAGGAGGAGTTGTTTGTTTTTAAGCTTATTTGACTGGAGTGCTTTCCAAACCTTCCTCTCATACATTAGGGTACACCTTAAGGTTATTACCTTAGTAACGAATTAAAGTTTATTTCGTGTACATTCGTGAACGTCTTAAAGATATATTTAGTAGCAAAAAATATTTTAGGTTAGGTTTAGAAATATTATTTCCCATGTATTTTTAACATTATAATATTTCTATAAATAAACAATGTGCTCTGTGTCTTACTACTACAAATAAAAAAAAAATTAGTTCTTGTAAAAAAGTAGTATTTATTAATACAGATTTTATATTAGCCTATTACCTAAGAAAGATAATACACTTTAAGGGTCAGTTGAGTGAATTTATATCTGTAATACAGTTTCAAAAGTTATCTGAATTAACAGTCTATTTCAGTTATAGAGGGATTATTTCCAAAATTCAATGTATTCTGTACTGATAGTGACAAAAACTATAGTAATTTCGAAAACAAAATTTTAAAATAGGCCTACTATTATTTTATGATTTTCTTTTATACTAACATCACAAAAATAAGTGTATTGTAGTCTATGAGTGTTTTTCCCGATGAATAAAGAAATGGAACTTTGAAAATTACAAAGGCTTGAAGGAGGTATGAAACTAGCTTGCTCTAAGCATAGGCTACGAACGATAGTGGCTCACGTATGCTAAGTAGCTTGTTTGAAATAAATCCAGTTTTTTAAGATAAACACGTAATAAGCTATCTTCTTTTAATCTGACTGACAAAAAGTAATTCAACACAAAATAGGATAAACATATCTACGAATATAGTAATATAGAGAGTATAACAATATGAATTATTATAGATATAATATAAAAACCTTAGCTAAAAATAATGATTAAAAACAGCGATGCATCCTGTATATTGAGTGTAATTGGTGTATATTTGAGGTATTTCATTGGTTTTGTTTGGTTCATATTTAACGTTACGTCAAAGTATAATCATTTTATTTAAGCTTATGTGCCGGTACCTTATATTTATCTAATGAATGTGTTTATGAATCAGTTTTTAAACACACACTGTAACATGCTGTATAATTTCTGATTCCAATTAAGTATGTTACATGAATATTTGTTGTTTTGTTAATATAAAATGCTTTGCTTAAGAGAAATTTTTGTTTTTGAAAATGTTTCATTGACAGAGTTAGTAAGAATATCCTAGAAAGTTTCTGTATGTCCGAATTCACATTTCCGAATTCACGTGTTAAGTATCTGTGGGAAACAGTCATTTAGCCATTCTCTCGCGACGCACCTAAGAGGGAGGATCAAAATGGGCTTGCTATCATCAAAATAATGTGATTTTCTAAATTTATAGCTACGGAAATGTTTTATTAGTCGCTTTGTTATGTTCAGTTTATTGTTTTTAAAAATTTAAATAAGTTATAAAAGTCAACTCGGATTTAATTATTAAATGTCTCAACAAAGCCACGTGATTGTAAGTGATTGCCAAAAGTATGTTTAAAATTAAAGTTTTTGATATTTTTGGTTTCGATCAAATCAGTAAATATAAAATACCAGAACGCATTAAACCTAGCTTTGTCTGGAAAAATTTTTGAAAGATGTAAACTTATATAGTTTAAATTTGTGAAGTATAAACCTGTACGAGTAAAAAGCACATTATGATTTAAAGTGCAATGATTTGATTACTGAATTGTTTTTTAAACAACGTTTTCTTAAACAACAAAAAATCTTTTTGGTAAACATAAACGAGAATTTTAATGTAACCTGACTTTATTAGAGCGTTGAAACAGACAGCCAGTCTGCCTGAGTTAATCGTAAGATTACAATTGTTTAGACAAACAACTGGCCCTGTGTGTTTCTGTAAGTATAAGAATATAGGTAGTGGATAAAGATAATTAAAATTTTTAAACATAAGTAAATCACACCACTACCAAAATTACAAAATACCTGGAGGCTACAACACATGTACATGTATGTTTATATATGTAGGCCTATACAGACATTGCATACTCAAACAGGTAAAACACGTCGCAGTGTATGCAATTAAAAATGTTAACGGTAAAAAGGTAACGAAAATAAGATAAGGAAAGTAACGTAAAAATAGTACTTTTTGGGCATACTTTTCAGAGGAGTTTCTGTAAGCTTGAATCCAATAGGTGGCGTCGCTTTATAAATTTTGATTTACGACGTATCCTTAATTCTGAAAACGTTGCTGCTAAACATAAAGTGCGTTACCGTGTAAGAGGCGCGTTGTGCGTTATTGTACTGTAAGTTGTACAAAAGTTGACCATTATTTACCGGCCCAAGCTTTATTCAAACTTTGTACAGTTAGTTCGCCCAAGCGTTCATTGTTTCACCTCCTGAAGGAATAAACGGGATCCAGAACTTATAACAGTTAAGTTTTCCAATTCCAGGTTAAGTGTGAACAGAACAGCGCTGTTTGGGTTTTGAATAATACGATGGAACAGAAGTTTAATACAAGCTGCATATCGCTCTGGTTTATTGATATTAAACACACGGTACAATTATTGTGAAATAATATTGTTTCATCCTTTATGGAAACAATCCCCGGTATTCAAGGAAATTAAATTGAAGTACGGAGTGAAATATAAATAAAATCCTTATACGCGGAGAAGAAAAATGTGGAATTAACTTTTTATATCAACTTGAAATTACACATTTTCGAACATATGAAAAAAATTACCTGAAAAACAATTTATAAAAAAAGTAGTTTTACCAGAAGTTAATAAAAGAGAAAATAGTAATATTTCTGATAAATTTCTACTTTTTCGTTAGGAATTATATTCTTATTTTTATTTTGAGTATCATAACTATCTTTTTAGGTCTATCTACTTTAATCATTAGTCTGCTTAGATTGTACCTCTTGTCTCTTATTTAGTAGTAATAGATGCTCGTATAGGTCTAGCTACTTTAATCATTAGTCTGCATATATTGTACCTCTTGTCTCTTATTTAGTAGTAATAGATGCTCGTATAGGTCTATCTACTTTAATCATTAGTCTGCTTATATTGTACCTCTTGTATCTTATTTAGTAGTAATAGATGCTCGTATAGGTCTATCTACTTTAATCATTAGTCTGCTTATATTGTACCTCTTGTCTCTTATTTAGTAGTAATAGATGCTCGTATAGGTCTATCTACTTTAATCATTAGTCTGCTTATATTGTACCTCTTGTCTCTTATTTAGTAGTAATAGATGCTCGTATAGGTCTATCTACTTTTCATTAGTCTGCTTATATTGTACCTCTTGACTCTTATTTGTACCTCTGTTTATATTGTACCTCTAGAGCCTTAAATTAGTAGTAATGGAAACGTATATGTATATTTCAAACATTAGCCTATGTAGAATGAACTAGGGTGTACTACTATTACAATAAGAAGATTGATTCACGTGGCTATGTCAGTCTATTCGTGGTTAGAATATACCACGTATTTGTTTACAGTAAAATTGCTTGAAAAAATATTTAAATCTATCTTCAGATGCAAAGAAAAGTTTGTCTGGATTGAATAATGTATAGCCAAATATTGACAAAAGTAGAATATTTTTCAACTTTTAAATAATTAACACAAAAGTGGCGTATAATAAATATCTTAAAAGATTTTCAGTGCATAATAGAAACCGTCATAACACGCTTGCAGAAGCAAAGTCCGAGAAGTGACAAGTACGTTGTAATCTTAACGAGGTGAAAATTGCTGACGTAGATATAATAGCCGTCCAACGCTTGTCTTTCTGTGATAACTAAAAACCTTTTAATAATATCACAAAGACATGAAACAGAATCCCAGGACTGTTACCTCAGTAGTTGTGATTTGAAACAGGTATTCATTGTTGAAAGAGAAATTCTTTGTCACATATTTAATAAAACACTATTTGATGGACATGTTTTCAATAGTCACATCAGATGCAACAAATTATGAATGCGAGAGAGAGTTGGATAACGTCCTAATTAGAATGTAGTATATGCCATTCGTGGACATTTTTTCCTTTGAAACTTTGCTGAAAAGAAAAACATTTTTGTATTTGGTGAAATTTAATGCCCTATACGCAACACATATAGCCTCATTAGGATAACTTTGTAACATTTCAATATAAACTTACATTTTATTATTGTTTATGTTTAATATCACACTTTCATAGATATTTAATCTAAATAAAATCGTAATTCTTTAAGCAGAGGTATCCGTGTTTTAAAACAGCGAAGGTAAGGTGAGAGGCGAGACAATTGGGAGCATCCCGGACAAAGGTCACCCGGTTCCCACAGACTTACCGGTCCTGGTCAGGCGACTTCAACACTTAGCGACGAGGGGATGAAGAAACGTAATACGGAAAAGATTGAAACCTCAATATGAATTTCTACAGCTTATTGTTATAAATACAATATTGCCTGTCTCTACAAACAGCAGTGGAAAATTAATGAAAATTTTAATTTTTTTAACAAATAAATAATGACCCAAAATTACCATATTAAAAATTAAGATATATTCTTATAAAACAGTTTATGTTTAGTGATGATTTTAATGTTAATATAATTTTTGAAAGGTTGAGGGATAAAATTGTTATAATTATCAAAATTTATATAGTATTGTTATATTTATATAATTTTAATTCGAAGTATAATTGATGTACAGTATATATATATATTATTAATCATATTATATCTGTATAAAAATTACATTAGAAGTACAGATTATGTTATGCTAAGTGGATTGTAATAAAAGTTTCTTAATTTAAGATTAGGTCACCAATTAACAATTCTAATAAAAATCCAAGCGTTACTTTTTGTGACTGAGTTGTACGCAGTTGTTACAATCAAATAATATAAACAGAATATTGTTAAAGTCAATTCCTATTTGAAGTTAACAAGGAAAATAATAATTTTAGTTACTTTTCATTTCATAATTACAATTAGTATAAACAAAGTAACATAACCTATGCGTTTAAACAGCTGTTCTATCACCTAACAGCTGATATCATAAAATCACTTGAATGAATCATATGTTATCACTTATTTAAAAACAAACGGGCAAGATTTATTGCATACCTTGCCCCTTTTGTGAAATGTTTTTCATCCATACAAAACTAAAATAATTAAAGAACTAATATTAAAAAAAATGTATTGTCATCAAGTGTAATCCTCTACAAGGTTAAATAAAATGTATTTGAACTTAAATGGATGAATAGAAAGAATTCTATTAACGATTCCAAATTTGAACGCGATATGAGAGCGTGAACTAATAGAAGAAATTGGTAACATCCTATCATGCATATTTCATTTGTAACATCAAGGCTATTGGTCAGTATGCCTATTATCACATACAAAGGAAAGGAAAGGATTTCGAGTAAAGATATGGTCTAGAGTCTAAACAGAGACATAAATCACTTTGGTAAAGGATACGAAGAGAATCATAATATCACGAGAGGAGGGCTTGTACCTGAAGTAGAGCATTTCTCTGTCGGGCACGTAAAGACTCGTTTACAAGCTACACCTCTTGTGAAAAGGAAAATGAAAGGCTACATAGAATTCGAAAGTAATAAGGAAATGACTCAGATATCCCCTTGGTGTTGGTGATCGAGGAAGGTATGGCATAGTAGGGTTGCCTAGCAAAGTAAAACCGCTTTCAATTGGGTTGGAGAGAGGTGAATATCCGCTACAGGTGTAACTTGTGCTAAATTGTTAACAATAAAAACACATGTTTATAAAGTCCAATATTGTATAAGTTATCTTTGTGAAAAATAAAATTTTGTAAAGAATTATGAAAATATAAGAAAATATTCTACATATTTTGATTGAGAACAGGGAAAAAATATTCGAAAATAAAATTTTGTAAAGAAATATAAAAATACAAAAACATATTCTACAAAAAGGTGAGAAAAAAGATAGTTTACTTTGATCGAGAACAGGGAAAAGTTATTCAAAAATAAAATTTTGTAAAGAAATATGAAAATACAAGAAAATATTCTACAACGGGTGAGAAAATGGGAAAATTATTTTGATTGAGAACAGGGAAAAATTATTCAAAAATAACATTTTGTAAGGATTTATGAAAATACACGAAAATGTTCTACAAAGGGTGAAGAAGGATAAATTACTTTCATTGACAACAAGGAAAAATTATTCAAAAATAAAATTTTGTAAAGAAATATGGAAATACAAAAAAATATTCAATAATAGGTAAGAAAAAAGGAGATATTATTTTGATTGAAACGGAAAAATTATTCAAAAATAAAATTTTATAAGGAAATATGGAAATACAAGAAAATATTCTACAAAGGGTGAGAAAAAGGATAAATTACTTTGACTGATAACAGGGGGAAATTATTCAAAAATAAAATTTTGTAAAGAAATAATGAAAATACCAGAAAGTACTATATAAAGGGTGAGAAAAGGGGAAGAGTAGGGAGAATAGGGAAAGTTGTTCAAAAATAAAATTTTGTAAAGAAATAATGAAAATACCAGAAAATACTATATAAAGGGTGAGAAAAGGGGAAGAGTAGGGAGAATAGGGAAAGTTGTTCAAAAATAAAATTTTGTAACGTGTACGTAATTAGAAGGAAAGCGAGAGTAGAGAATAGAAGAAATTTCTAAACAAGGGGTTTCGTAAATTTTGTTACTTTAAACAATTTGCGGCTGTTAAATCTATAGATCAATAGACAAGATTGTAGGCAAATTATCAGAAATATTAGCTTTATAACGTTTAGAAAGGGTTGAATTAATGTTAGTAAGGTCTTTAGAAAATAAGATTTACCATCTGACAGTGTGTACATCTGGTAATGAGCAGAAATAATTGAAGGGTCTTTGAGAATCCTACATTGCACATTAAATTAATTTGAGTCTTAAAGTTGTAATAATAAAAGGTACTAGGTCTTGTTACGTTGTTAAAGAGGTTCAATAATTTATTAGTCAATTTAGACTAACTACTTAATTTACACGCTTTTATGGTTACTATTACTTACACTTTCGACATTAATAAAAACGTCCAAACACTGTTTATAGTTAAATCTATTAATGACTACTGAGTTCGCTAATAGAGTATTTACAAGTAACGCCCGCAAACTGTCACTCTCTCTTACTCTGTCACTAAACGCGTCTACTCTACTATTTTGTAAACGCTCATCTCTATTTAACAAAAACTTTATAGCTCGACTTGTCCATTCTAGTAATTTCTATCCGCTTTACTTCTAGAAGGTTCTAGCTTTTACGAGACGGCGTGCTGTCTTTTTCGTTTAAACGTGAAAGGACAAGTCAAGTCGTGTGTTATGAATCAAGAGCGAGGCCTTGCCAGTTAGATTATCTTTTAATCAAGTTATATTCAAACGTAAAGATGTTTCTATAACGTAAAGAAATGCCAGGAAATTAGTTATCACTTTTTAATTAAGAGTCTTTACCATTAGTTGCTTTAAGAAAGCCATCTAATCGCCAGTTTTGGTTATCATTGCAATCTCTGAGGCCTAACTATCGTTCTAATATTGATCTTTTATTACTTATGTCTAGGAATGGGCCGATTCCGATTCTCGATTCCAGGAATCGTCGATTCTAGGTGGTATCGATACTCGATTCTTCATCATAAAAGTGTCGATTCCGATTCCTATTTTGTTAACTATTAAAATATGTGTGTGGAGTAATTTATTGGAAAAATAATTAATTACCAACTATGTCTTATTTATGTATTAGTTCATTTGAATGAATTAAATGATAAAAGTAAACGAAAATATAACGAAAATATTATTATTTATGAAGCAACAGCAATCAAGATCGTAACCATTTCTGGTCGTTTGATATCGCTCGTCTCTCTCTCTCTCTCTCTCTCACTAGAGCGGGTTCGATACTCTCTCCCCCACGTGTCTTACTGCCACTGATTTATAGATGTCAGAACAAAACACAAAAAAAGTATAGTAAAAACTCGATAATATAATAGTACTAATAAACATAAAGCGTTAAGAGGCTCGACAGTATTCGGTTCAGGGTACTGTCCGTCGCGTCAATTCGATGACGGTTAACAGAAACTGACGGTGAAAAACTACATAATATATTAAATATGAAAAAGCACTTAACAACGTTCATTTGGCCCAAATTTATCAACAAAAAAGATCTATACTTGAAGAAACTTTATCCTCAGACACAGGACCTACAAGTGATAGTCGGTTAAAAATCAACTGGGATTGAGTAATAAATACAAAATAGGCCTGAATCAGTTGCACTTGTTCCAGACACCTGCAGAAAAAAGGTCCCACCAGATGTGGAGAAGGTATGCCCCACTCTAATCCAGAATGTTGAGGAAGAAGGTACCCCAGGGGAATTGACAGTAGAAGAAGAAGTAAACAATTATCTGGGGGAATCATTAGCCAGTCCAGATTGTGATGTTGGGAAGTATTGGGCAGTACAAAGTGCCAAATACCCTCATTTAAATGCAATGGCAATAAAATACTTGTCTGCCCACTCGCGACAGTGTTTTCTGAAAAACCTTTCTCAACTTCAAGAGTTATATATGACTAGCGATGAAACTAGCTTGACCCACATCGTGTTCAAATGCTTGTGTTTTTGAACAGAAATGTACATTACCTTCCAGACTTTTTAAATATTAAAAACTATCCTATTTGTATTAATTTTTTACTTTTTATGTTGTTCTTTTGTTTTTAATTTTTGTTTTGTTTTGAGAGACAATGTAAACAGGCTTAGGTATATTTTCAAACATCATAAAATAAGTAAAGTTCACATTTTTAACTTTAAAATAAGTCATTACTTTTACCTGATATGTTTTTATGCTTTTAAAAATTCCTATTGATAAATCAAGGTTGAAGGTTTTGTGTAGCCTATTACATTAAAACAAGAACTTTTAAAAGCTTTTGCCATATGACTAAGATGATAACTAAATTAATTATTAGAGAACTAACATATAAGCTAATATAACTTGAAAGAATCGAGAATCGACTAAAGAATCGAGAATCGAACGGAAAATTTTAGAATCGGAATCGGAATCGAAAATTTTAGGAATCGGCCCATCCCTACTTATGTCTAATTTGAACTAGGGGGTATACGTTATTTGCTTTGTATCCTTTATCCTGTCATTTGCCAACAGCTGGACGTGCTACTCCAGTTTAGGTGGTTTTCTTGCACATGACATCTTTTTGTTTCCACCTTTATTGTTTCATAATTTTTTGATCCTATTTCTTCTCAGACATTAAAGTTTGGCTGCTCTTCGCCAATTATCTATTTTTGTTGATTGTAACTTCTTTTCTGAAATTACCTGTTATTTTTCCAACCAATACAATATTCTACCATACTTTTGGATAATCCTTTGAATATAAAATGTTGATTTGAGTTATTCCCTTAAATACCTTTTTAATTCTGTTTCTCTTTTCTTAAATGTTTCTTGTTCTTTTTTCTATTATTTTATTGTTTACGAATCGTATATCTAAATACATAGATATTCTTCTTCTCACATCCCTGTGTTTTCTCTTTGTTTTATAGTACCAATATCGTTCTTGTTTCGCCTAACGTTCATGAAGATTGATTTGTTCTAATTCCGCTCTAGGTTTCCATAGCTATATAAAAACAAGTAATTGTTCGCATAAACACTTTTTATCACCTGTTTGGAAGTTCCATTATTACTTTTGATTTCATAAAACTATATATTTCAGCTCTATATTTTTAGTTAAACATACATAACTGCTTGTGATTTAAAAAGTATAAAACATTTTATCGACGCGGTTTTAATCACAGCACATATTAAAAAGCACACAAATGTGGAACGAGGCCGTCAAAACTGGCAGCGGTAAATATTTTGTCTGTATAAGGTATTCCTGCAAACCTCGTGGGTGGGTCGTGTAAGCATTAGAAAGCTTTTTAACCATCCAGGCCGAGATTTGACTTTGTAATAAGTAACATCAATTTGAACTGGCACATCATTGCATACATTGCAGCTGGTGGAGGGGAGCGTTGGCTTAATGTAATCATTGCGCACTGCAATAAATCAAGATACGGGGCGTGACGGTGAGGAGGTAAACAATATATGCAAGTTATAGAAATAGGACGAAACTATTACATTCAATTTAATTTATTACGAGCAATTAAAACCCAAAAATTAACTTTAAGAGCTACAAATGCTTCATAATACTATCCTTCAAATAACGCATAAATTCAAATATTCAGTAATACAAAAATTAATGTAAAATGCGTTCCAATTAAATTTGTTAGAATATTATAGATGCAACAGCTCAAAAATGCAGTTATTGTAACTGAGTCAATGAATGAAGAATTAATTTAACGATATTGATCAAAAATGTAAATTATTATCTTATTTTGTATTGCCTATATCCTAAACCACAGCAAAATTTAAAATTTTTTATCTATATACATCGATAAATAATTGCAGGGTATTTAAAATCAGTTACTTATGAATAGAATGGGATTCTCTTTTTTCAACGAACTATTCAGTTTACTTCTCTTTCTGTAATTATATTCCTTTAATATATATATATATATATATATATATATATATATATATATATATATATATATATATATATAATAATAAAGTTATTATTATTACTTGAGGCACCTTTCGGCCACTTGACCATTGTCGAATCACTGAATTAATTTTCTCTATTTTTCTGGTGTGGATGTTTGGTCCGTGATGTTGGTATTTGTTGACGTCACACATGTTTCTTCCTGAGCAGCGTGTATAATGTTTATGAATAGTGCGTCGTCTGCATATGTTGTCTGTAGGTTCATTAAATTGTTGTGTATATTTTTATAAATGTGGTATTTTTCTAGTGAGTTTAGTTCTATTGGGTTATTATTTATTTCAAATATTGTTAGGTTATTTTCGTAATTTGTTATTTCATGTTTATGTGATATTAGGTGTGCTGCTACTTTTGATGATTTTGTAATTTTATTTTTGAATGCTCTGTAATGTTCTTCAAATCTTATTTCAAATGATCTGGTTGTTTTTCCTGTTTAAAATGCGTTGCAGTCGTTACATATAATTTTGTAAATTCCTGATAGGTTATGTTTTTCAGTATTTGTTTTGTGGTTTGTGTTATTAAGATATCAATGGGAAAAATAATTGTCAACGTGATTATATTGAAGGAACATACTTAATTATATATATATATATATATATATATATATATATATATATATATATATATATATATATATATAACAATAAGTATGTTCCTTGAATATAAATTAAAGTAGGCCTACATCCTTGAAGCAAAACTAGATGTTTCCCCACTATTTGAATACATTATCGAAACGTAGTTATTCACCTGGATTATTTTTTAAAATAAATTGTATTTAAAAATCTATAAAACACTTTGATTAAACTGCATCGCATCCGCAAAATGTAAATATGCAATTCATCACGCATGAAAGGACTGATTTTGAGAAGCGAAAAATAGAAATGAAAAAAGTGAAGCATAGTTCCGTCAAATAAAACGTTTTGTTCGTGAATGATTCTGTCAAGTCATGTTTCTAAACTATTTAAAATATTTAAAATGTTAAAAACCAAGTAACAACCCTTGCAGGTTCCAATTGAACGTTAAAATGCAAGGAATTTAACGATTCATTAAAAACCGCCGTGCATTTTTAATACCAAGCAATACCAAGTTCTTACTATATTTTCTGTTGCATTTAGAAAATTTATATTAAATATAAACTGTTCGAAAAGTTTTAAATATACAACTATTCTTTGAACTTAGCTTGTCAGGTTGTGTTAAAACAAATAAAAGACACACACAAGACTCCCAAATTAATCATTTACTCATACGCGTTTCAATGACAAAGTCATCATCATAAGTGAGTGTTGCTACTACAAACTCTTTTGAGTTGAAGGTTAGAGTTTGTAATAGTAACACTCATTGATGATGATGGCTTTGTAATTGAAATGGGTATGAGTTAATAAATGATTAGTTTATGAGTCTTGTGTATGTCTTTTATTTGTTTCAAGTTTTAAATAAATATATATTTTAATAAAATGTAGACTACATATTATAAAGTAAAAGTACATTAAATATATACAAAACCAGCGTGGTTATAAAATTTATATTGAAAATTTGCTGTATTTATGAATATAAATACAAAATATGTATGGTAAAACATTCTGGAAAAGTTAACCTTTGTATCGGGCGTAGGACCATAAATTATAATTAAAATATTGTAGAAGGATAGAAACAGAAATCTAATACAAGGAACGATATATTATTGTATATAATGCATTATTGTATATTAACGTGTACAGACACATGATTTGGTTTAGTATTGCATCGATAAATACGCGATTACCTTTAATTCTTCGGTAGACTCAGACTTCAGTCTGGTATCAATCAGTTGCCTAATGCTAAATGGACTCAAGACAGGTTTAAAATAATTTAACCCATTGCGACTGATTTCTTCACTAAAACAGTCTCCATATTTATTGCAGAAAAAAGTTTTAATTTCGGTAAAACTGCCAAAACGTTTCATAAAGGATAAAAGCGGAAACTGGAGGAATCGAAAACATGTTCGTCTTTCGAATAACGTTACGATTGATAAATCTGTAAAACTAAGATAAAATTACAGTGGGAAATAGTGGTCAATACATTTTGCGAACCATCTTAAAACAACTCCTTGTTTAAACGCTATTGGAAGTTTAAATCATCGAGTACGTATCTGGCAAAAAAGTTTTAAAATTTTGATAAATAGAATGTTAATATGAATAAATCGAATTTGGAAGTCGAACTGGGAACGGTCGGCTCGAAGTTATTCCACTAGGTCACTATGTACCGTTTCACATTTCCTACGAAAGCTGCAAAATGCAAAAGCGAAGGAGCCAACAATACAATGAGTGATGAACACATGGAAAACCGTGCGTCAGTCTGCACAGAGTTGAAGGATCGTCTTCATACAGATTCGAACTTCATGGCAACAATTGTAACTGGATATGATAGTTGGGTCTATGGATATGACCCTGAGACCAAAATACAAAATTCTCAATGGAAAGCCAGTGCAGCTCCTCGCAATGAAAAGGCACGTCAGGTAAAATCGAACATCAAGGTCACGCTGATTGTTTTTCTCGATAGTGAGGGAATAGTGTGATCAGAGATCGTTCCAAGGAAAACAACTGAGAACTCTGAATTTTATAAGGCGGTACTGCAACGTTCGAGAAACGATATACTAAGAAAGATACCAGGGAAATGGGCGAATGGCTTTCTTCTTGATCACAAAACTGTACCGTATCACACCTCGTTTCTCATTCGCGAGTTTGTGGCCGAAAAAAGTGTTTCTGTCTGTCCACATCCGCCATACTCACCCGATTTAACAAGATGCGACTTCTGACTCGAACGGTTGTCGTGGAATCTGCAAGTGGTGATTGTGCGAGAGCGGGGTCAAGCGTTCCTTCATCTGCTTTACTAAAAAAAAATACCTTTCTACTTTTAATACGCATACACTTACTATTGTTATCATGTATAATAGATACCAAATCGATCGTGTAAATGTGTAAATTTCTAATGAGATATAGATTTTTCAGGCAAGGAAATATTAATGAAAACCCAAACACAACCAGTCCATCCGTGGAAACAATGACCTTGTTGCAGTTAATTCATTAATAAAAAAACATTTCGGATGGGGTTGATTCTAAGAAAAAGGGGTGCAAACTGGCCAGCGTTGGGGCGAGACAGTTGTTATGAAATATTGTGGCGAGAAGCACAGCCACTGGCATAGTTAACTCTTATCGAATTTTACATTTCGCATAAACTTTAGCGCGATCCTGTGTAGCATTAAGACTTATTAGAATCATTTCATTGGCATTTAAAAAAAAAAAATAGTCGAAACAATCTCAGTTTATAATTAAAATCTAATAAAAGCTATAAACTTAAAAAATATACCAAATATTTACAGACATAAAAACATTTATTTTATAATTTATAAAATCCCTTTAAAATATTATAATAGTTTTAAGAAGTTTTGCAGCAATCAGCTAGTATAAATAATAACGCACAGGAAGAATGGGGAAGGGCTGAGAGCATAGGCCTATAGGTTTAAGGTATAGATATAAAACTTGTGTATTCAAGGTCACGCACCTACAAAACAACCTACTCTCTATTGGGGTTACTAAGAGATGACTAGCCGGGGTACACTCTCTTGTACCAAAGACAAGGAGTGGGAGATGTACTTAGGGTAGGATTAAGGAATCTCTCTGAACTGCCAATAAGGAAGAAGCAGACATCGAATTGGAAAGTTAGGTTAGGTTTTTGTTGTTGTTGCTACTAGTCCATTTGAATATTATCACCTAAGAAGGATTGTGAATAATAAATAGGACTAAGGTGTTTCAACCTTGTCCTGTGTTCAAGAATAGGGAACTCAATGTTCACGAGTACTTAAAGTAGATCTAAACTCCTTTGTGATGTGTCTTCTGTTATTCCGTCATTCAAGAGATATATATATACACATATGGAAGGACATGACAAATAAAGGTCCTAGGGAGTAAGAGAGAACCATGGGTGGTGTTTGAAGGGCGCACCTGAAGCAGATCGTCCTATAACCTTACCCTCTAGGACTAGTGGACAGGTTGATGGTTGCAGTCTTTCCTGCCAAGTCTCTATTCTGAAGGTCCTTCCTTAGGTAAGACTGATCAAGGGTGGATAAAAGCCTGATTGTACGCACTAGGCCGAACTAACCAAATGGGTATTTTGATGTTTACAGAAAACTAGACAGTCCAGGAGGTTCTACGTCGGTAGTTCAGCAAGTGAGGACGAAACTATAGTTTCTGGTTGGATACTCTCAGAGGCGGGTCGAAGACCAGTCTAGGCTTTACATGTCCTTGAGTGTTTACTTACTGGACGTGGAATCGAGCGCCTAGTGTCGCAGGTCATCTGAATTAAATAGTCAAGAGTTTGAGGATGGATTTATGGGGCAGAGGATTCGTTCGAGTGGAGCCGGTCGAGAACTATCATGGACTTTCTTGAGAACAATGACATACTTAAATAATATCTCCCTTCTAACCGTAAAACAAACAAACATGGGAATGATAAGTCAGTAAAATGCATGCGAATGGCTACGACTGATACATATCAGTCATTATTGCAGTTGGCTATTGTTGTAAGTCTGGGGCACCACAAGAGATGCAATTTGTTCTTAGAGGTGCTTGTAGTCCACATTCTCTTGGGGGAATTATATTTAATGGTATTGGCGTATCTACATAGGTTACCCAATTTTAAAAATCACCGGAAGAACACAAAAGTGCATTCAAATAGTCACCCTTTTTTGGTACATATGTAATTTGTTTGAAGCTGAGAAAACGATCACAGCAAACCAAAACATTTGTTCTAGTTATGCGAGATAAGTTGTTATACTTATTGTTACATTAAAAAGAAACCGTTTAAAATACATTATATAACTGTTTAAATAGGACAGTTCTTTCATAAAAAATGTTTTAAAAATATTAATATAATTAAATCTATGAAGACACATTTAATAGATTAGAATAAACGGTGTAAAAATTAAACAAAGAGAACATAAGTAAGAAAAATATATGCGACGAAAACGCTCCTTTGTGCAAAACGTTTATTTAAAAAAATCTGAAAGTTAAAGTAAAACAAAGACATATTTATGACTATATGGACACAGATATATTTTTCTGAGAAGAAGGAAGCTGTAGATTTTTAGTATTTTAAAATAAAGCTAAACCAATATTCTTTTAATTAAAGTAATATAATCTAGTAACTTTAAAAGGAGGTAGTACACATTTTATTTCACCATAAAAGTATTGTGATATTTAAAAAAAAATTAAGTAGCCGAACAATAATTGAAGCTCTAAAGAAAAAAAAAGACAGAAAAACCTTTTACAATTAATAAAAACACAAGAGAACGACAAAAAAGTATAAAATGAATGTCAGATAGGACGGTAAGATCTGGAAGAATTCTGCTAGAGTGATCCAATTAAACAAGCCTTCAAAGTTCTCAACCTCCTGGTTGAGCGAAAGGAATTATTAAAATGTAAGTTAAACAACAAATGAATTTTCCAGCAAGCATATGCTCTGTGTTAAAATACATCCAATTAAAAACGAAATAAATCTATTCCCGTTCATTTTAATGAGAAGATTTTACACACTGTACTTTATCCTTATAAGTTATAACTATCTGATGATACGGAGACGTAACCTACGCAGCATTGGTCCATCCTTTGGATTTATGGAAATTGTTGACGTTTCAATGGAGTACTTGAGAAAGTGGCCGAACCTGGTTGGCCGGTCAAGTTCAGCATCTGCCGGTGAGGCCCAGATATGAATTATGATTCTGTAGAAGAAGATACTGTCCCCTTATTGGCCAGACGTGGTGGGAGGGTTTAAATTTATCCCTTCCTTCCATTTTGCGTGTTAAAAGATATTATTTGAAAGCAAGTGGGTGAATTTGTAAGTCCGCGTTGATGGGAACCAAATGTAAAAATTCTTATTCGCTGTGCAATAAATTGAAATCTTATTAACCCCACAACTGTTACATTATGCTCGTGTAGTCCGTATAGGTTTATATTTACTTAAGTGTCAGCACTCAGTATAGGCGAAGCGTTAATGTTACGTATATTCAAAGTATAACAAGTAACAAACAATTTTTTAAAGATACACTAGTACTCAAATCAACAAAGAAAAATTTTATTTGAGTTTTTTCTCTTTTAACTACAATTAATATAAATATGTATATACATATGTCGGAATAACAATATTAAGTAGCAAAATTAAAAGCAAATGTTTCTGGAACTTTATGTTTTCCTTTCTATATAAAGTGTCCCTATGAATACACGAAAGTTGCGTACAACAAAATATGCGTACACCAGGAATATTGAGAAAGATGTGTACAGGATTAAGTTTGGACAGATGGCAAGGGTAAGCTATGATACCAGAACATTGTGACAGGCGAAAAATGCGTACAACTACTTTTAGGCGAACACGGATCTTCTAAAATCATCGAGCTACATAAATGAGTTTACTCTGAGCGAAACATAGATGTCGCTTAATTTCTCGGGGCTGGAGATCCTTTAAACCCTTATCTATTGAACTTAATTTCCCTCACACTTTTACAGGTTTTGGAGTGACCAAATGATATAGATATGTTGCGCTATCATTTTAAATCAGTTTGTAGCCTCAGTAAATTTTTTTGTTTTATATTTTTAATTTTATTTTCATTTACAGATTTAAAAAAATTTTATTCTATATTACAACTCGACCAATTTATTTGGTCTTACCGTCTGATTGCTTGGGTCTAGTCTAATCCATTTTTTTGGATGTAGGAAAGAGATCTTAAAGAAACATCAGTTTGTACTATCTAGGTACGTTTTACTGTTTTTTTTTCGTTATGTTAAATTCTTTCGTCCGACTTACTATACAGTACTTTCCTTTCCTTCTCTTTCCTTCTAAGTGTAAGTCCAGTGTCATGTGCATAGGAGTCGAAGTTTCTGCTTCTTTTGATAAGTGTCTTTCGATTAAATCAAACCTATCACCTCAACAGTTAAGGGCAAAGTGATCACCGACAAAGTGGAAACCCTTTTTGACTGGGAAAATCCAAAACCTTGAAAGTTATTAACAATTAGTTTAGGGATAGATAATCTAGGTTGACAACTGGAGTCTGGTTTGTACGCTTTTTTCACTTGTCAAATTGATTACTAACCCTCGTCAATTGCTAACGTCAATTGCTGTTTCCTCACGTACGCATCTTTCGCAGTACGCATTTTTCGTGCCACCGTCCCTATTACGTTTGTGTGTTGCTATTAATACGATTTCGTTTGTTTCGTCGCTTGCATCGTGTTGAAGTTTCTTTTTGCTCTCCTCTCGTATTGTCCGTTTGTGAAGCAAGGTTTGATAACGTTAATCCAGTTTGTTCATTTTATTCTTTTCATTAATTTTTAATACTAAACCATTATTTATATTCCGTGGTAACCATGGCAACAATTTAAGGTTGTACTGTGGAGGTTTTTCGTATAGATCTTTGAAATCTTTTTAGTTAATTACTAGCTGTGGAAAGTTGGCTCATTGTCAAAAAGCGATAGACTTCGAATATGAAGATGCTCATTCCGAATCCGACCTAGAACCCCTAAATTTTTATAATTTATTTATTGAATAAATATTTGAAAACACTGTATTAACAGTATAGGTTTTAGAAAAGGTATTTGACTTTTGGATGAATAAAAACGTCTTTTATTAACGATTGTACATTTGTACAATATGTGTATGTATGTATGTATATATATATATATATATATATATATATATATATATATATATATATATATATATATATATATATACATATACATATACATATATATATATATATATATATATATATATGTATATGTATATGTATATATATATATGTATATATATATATATATATATATATATATATATATATATATATATATATATATACATATACATATACATATATATATATATATATATATATATATATATATATATATATATATATAAGTGGAGTATGAGCTAATAGAAGGAATTGAAAAATAAATTGAACTTAATATCATCGGCTATAATAAATAACACATGTTATTTTTAATTACTTCTTTTTCAATTTCTCACAAGTTTACTTCGTTTTAAACAAATTAATCTAAAGACGTTCTGACTTTATTAAAAAAGGTAAATATCGAGAATTGTAAATTGTTTCTTTTTCTTTTAGTTCTTTGTTATTACATCTAACCTTAAGCTGCTCTTTGCGTTCCCTTGAGAAATACATCTTATTTGCGTTTTGTCTTAATCTGCATGACTACTTGATCTATCTCGAGGCAATTACATCGTACTGGAATAAGTGTTATTCAACTAGGCGATCAACTCATACAGTAAAATGAGAAGGTTTTTTTAAATTACTGAATCTCTCTCAGAGGAGGAGAGGCTTCGTTGGGGCACACACTTATAAATTTAAACTCTCTGCTAGGTTAATCTTGCATTATATACAATATCTTCAGAAGGATATGTCCTTTATGGCTACACATCCCAGTAGGATTATAGCTTTTATTTATAGGCCTAAGTACTTTTTATCTATACGTCAATAAGCCTACAATTATTAAATGAAAAATCTATGCTCGAATAGTGTTTACTATAATACATTAACTTTTCTTGTAAAAGTATTTTCAGAAATAGATTTTAAATAGATGAAAGTCCTTTACTGGAATAATGTTCAATAAATATTGTTTGAAATTTAAACGTAAATTTACGACATACTTGTATTTTAGATCAAGAATGTTGAACCTACTTGCTAAAAAAATGAAAGAAACCCGAAGAGTGGACAAGAGAGTTTGATTCACTTTCCGGAGTTTTCCTGGGAAAGGTTAAAAGGAACTGATATTTTTTTTTAAAGGGAACTAAGAAACGTACCGGATATAACGGGGAGGGAGTTTACTACTAGATAAGAGTTTCACAGCTACGTTTACTAATAATTTTTAATCAAATGAGGGAACAATTATATTTGTTTGCTATATTATGTTCAGTGATGGGTTAAATAAGAGCTTATTAAATTTATTTCAACGGGGTAAATAGATTTTAAAGTTTTTTTTGAATAGTTTGCTTAAAGTCAACAATGTTTTCGGAATTAAAACGTCTTCTAAAGTATTATTAACTGGTTTTAGTGTTCTAGTCATCATTATCATCGCAAAATACTAGTTTAATTTTAAAGTTTTCACAAAATTATAAAAAGTTTCTTTAATCTGTTGCTCTCACCTCAGAAGATTTCACCACAGAATGCTTCACCACAGAAGACTATGGTGATTGAGAAAACGTCAAGGTTTTAAATTTAATTAAAACTATTAGGATACTACAACTTCTGGTATCCATAAGTAAATCATTGATTGTGCAATGAAGGAATAGCAAATAATTAAATAAATAATTACAGAGTACAAAGTATTAAGATAATACATATTAATGTTAAAGGTTAGCCAATATTTCAGTAACAATTTCGAGCTTCTAAAAAGAATCGATTCTTTACAATGTTTTTGTAGTTGAGATCAAGACCAGTTAAAATTTCTTACGGTCGTTAAAATATTAAAGTTGTTCACATAATTCATTTTAAAAAAACGAACAAAACAAATAAGCGTTGAGTTAAATAAAAGTAATTATAAAAATAGTTTGCTACTATCGCTGTAGTTGGATTCTCTTTTGCAACAACTGTTCAAACTCCTGGGCAAAGTAGTGAATTTATTACGGCTGTATTAATGGCGTTGCTCTGTGTAATCCGGTGAATCATTTAATCGCAATCCTCTCCGTACATTTCCAATTACCAGAGTTCCTGTGAACTGAATAACAAATGAAATGCTCCTATAAGATTAGCGCTTATGTTTACACGATAATGTGCAATCACCATCACGCATTATGCGTTATGGAACACGAATTATAAAAAATCCACTGTAGTGTTGATGATTTTATTAATAAAAAATTGGTACTTACACATTATACGGAGGCCACTAATATAGGTAGGTGTTATGTTGTATAAAATTATAATCAAATTTATCCTAACTGGATACTTCATAGGCAAATAAATTCAAATAAATTAATTTGAACTAACGTGCAAATTGACTGTGGAAAAAACGCTAAAGTTAGGTTATGTAATGTGTATTTATTCACATTTTAGTTAAGAGTACGTAACTTTATACAACATTACTACGTATAAATAATATTCGAACTGGCTTGTGAGTTAAGGTTATAAACACAAGAAATATACACATCTCACAATTATAAAACTTAAATCTCAAACGCGTTCCAATGACATTGTCATCATCATCAGTAATTCTATCACAAACAAAACTTTAATTAAAAAAAAGATAGGTTATGTTCAATTTTTTAAATTAAAGTTTTGTTTGTGACAGCATCGCTGAAGGTGATGACATAATGTCATTGCAACGGAATTTTTATAACTGTGAGTTGTGTATATTTATTCTGTTTATTACTACGTACCTATATCAGTGGCCTAAAATTAATTAATTAAAAGGTTTTGTCTCTCTTAAAAAAAATAATAACTTGTTTCCTGTAATTTAATGGTCGGAAAAAGCACGCAAACAGTATTGAAAAACCTTTAGAAGGGATTGTATTAAAACTAAGTAAAATGGAAAGAAAAATGTACATTACGTCCAAAAAATTTCTCCGCAGTAACTATTAAAACGCTCTTGATATATTCTACAACACAATTCCTTCTGAAATACAACCAAGTTCTCATGGACTGCATGTGGCATTTTAAAGGTTTGTTATCTCGGCCGAATTCACATAGATGGGCGTAATATATAAACAATAAATCAACGCCCTTACTTTGAATTATTCGGAAGGATTATTTTAGCCTTGTAGACCTTTAAAATCTAGCAAATTTAGCAAACGGAAATGTGTTGATAAATTTTAAAGCACTAGTCAATAAAAAAGGACTAAATTTAATAACATATATTATGATTTAAAAGAAGTACAACTTCTTGTGGAGAATGTAAATTCCAGTTGCACAAATTACGGTTACATTAGTTACCTAAATAAGACAACATTCATTATGGTAACAAAATGTCAAAATACCAAAATAGCCGATTAATGTAAATCTCTATCAACAAGCACATAAAGAAAGTGTGATGTAATACAAATCTGAAACCATAGATATGCACACATGTGGCCAGATTAAAAGAAATAAAATTTATACGCAAAAGCAGAAATGTCAGATTTTTTGTAGACACGCAATTATGAATAACCTTGCCTCTTAGATTTTCCGTTGCTATGTGTTCTCCGCTTTTAAAGTGGAAACTTGAGTACTATTAAAAGAAAGTATCACCAAATATATCGATTTACACGGGATGTGCGCAATAATTAGATTTAATTGGTAGAAAAAACAATGTAGTTCAACTAAACTGAGTACTATATCCAAAGTAATAAAATCCATATAAAAGCGAAAACTGAAACACCTTCAAGTTGTGCATTGCACATGAGCAAGAATGTACGTAATGTAAAAAGGAGATGGTTAAATGGGTATTAATTCATTAATACCTTAATGAATTGGGCACTAACGCTTTAGGTCTGTTTAAAAAAATTAATAGCTAGCCTATTTTATAACCCTTATTTATCCAATCCGCGAAAACAGTCAAACCGTAAAAAGACCAAACTCTAGCACAGGGTCCCCAATCGTTTTGGGTCCAAGTTCCCTTTTCTTAAGACGAAATCCTCCCACGCCTCCCCTTTACACTATAAATAAATGGCATGAGCATATGAAAAAGAATTAAATAATATATATATTGAAAATAGTTTATTTATTTATACATAAGGCTACTTTCACAAGAAACATTTTTATATAACATTTCAAATTTTAATTTTCAGGGCAAATTTTAAATAATAAGAGAAAAATCTGTTAGTGAGATGTTTGAGCTTGCATTTTTAACCTTAGGATCCCTAATTGAAGTATTTTAGTAAGGGCAGAATCCAAGTCATTAGTAACATCACGCCTGTTCTTATAATATTAAATATATTTAACCTATCTTATTGTTTCCCAACTGGCCTTGCTACCCCTTGACTTGCCTTCACGCCTCCATAGTGGCGCACCTCCCCACCTCATTTCGGAATCCATGATCTAGCAGGACCAAACGTAATAAGCATAACCAAATTTC
This sequence comes from Prosapia bicincta, assembly GCA_036971475.1. Taxonomy (NCBI): domain Eukaryota; kingdom Metazoa; phylum Arthropoda; class Insecta; order Hemiptera; family Cercopidae; genus Prosapia; species Prosapia bicincta. Next base: position 27,779,974 of record JBAIZL010000009.1, on the reverse strand, counting down.
GTTGTGGTCTTCTCCGTCCTCTTAGGTTTATCCTTATGCAGTTTATCCCTGGAAGCTCACTTCCTAAACAATTTCCATTACGCAGATGTCTTTCCGTACCAATCTCTTAGACCTTCCGAACTAAGTTCTCCTTCTACTTAAATCTTTCCTATTTGTAAAAGCTTGTAATGAGTCATTGGCTAAAGGAGTTCATGTATCTAATTTAACATGACATTACTAAGGTATAACTTTCAAGGGCATTATCCAAACTTTCCACTTCAGTTAGTCTAAGCCATAAAGATATAGTCTGCATGTACTGTCTTCCTATTTATTTCTATCAAGTATATTAGTATATATTTTAGTACAGTTTTCTGCCTTTCCTAAAGTAACAACATTTTCCTGCGTTGACGCGTTTCGGATTGACTCCATTTTCAAAACTGAAATCGTACTCTCAATACAAAAGTGAGGATGATTATGTTAGGAATTTCAAGTCTATTAGTACAGTAGAGTCTAGATAATTCGAGGTAAATGGGGCCGAGACCCCCTAGGACTACCGAAAACTTGGATTACACGGAAATAAATTACTGTGCATTGGAAAAAATAAGAGTTTTAACGAACCCTTATAATAAAGGTAATTGAATAATGTGAATAACGTGTTGATATAAACGTTTCTTGGTAGCCCGAATATTTCATTTGCATAGAGTATTGATTTAAACATTTTTCGGAATTCGGACTCATTTCCTTTGAATACAGTATTGATATACACGTTTCTTGAAAGCCCGATTCATATCATTTGCATACCGTATTGATATAAACATTTCTTGTAAGCCCGACTCATTTTCTTTGAATACCGTATTGATATAAACATTTCTTGTAAGCCCGACTCATTTCCTTTGAATACCGTATTGATATAAACATTTCTTGTAAGCCCGACTCATTTTCTTTGAATACCGTATTGATATAAACGTTTCTTGGAAGCCCGACTCATTTTCTTTGAATACCGTATTGATATAAACATTTCTTGTAAGCCCGACTCATTTTCTTTGAATACCGTATTGATATAAACGTTTCTTGGAAGCCCGACTCATTTTCTTTGATTACCGTATTGATATAACCGTTTCTTGGAAGCCCGACTCATTTTATTTGAATACCGTATTGATATAAACATTTCTTGTAAGTCCGACTCATTTTCTTTGAATACCGTATTGATATAAACATTTCTTGGAAGCCTGACTCATTTCCTTTGAATACCGTATTGCTATAAACGTTTCTTGGAAGCCCGACTCATTTCCTTTGCATACAGTATTGATATAAACATTTTCCGTAAGTCGGACTCATTTCCTTTGGATATCGCATGACTATAAACATTTCTTGCAAGCCCCATTCATCAATTTCTTTCAAAATAATAAAATAGGCTCGAATTTAACGGAAACTGGAAATATTGGGACACGGATTATCGAGACTGAATTATATTAATTATTAAAAGTATCTGAAACGTCGATTGGAGTAACTCCTTTTACTATATTTTAAAGATCCAGGTTCACATAAAAAACAGAAATTTTGTAGTATAGACTAATATATGTAAACATTTTAGTTATAATATTGATAAACCAATTTATTTGAATTTAGACTTGTTCAGAACACATGACGCAATAATATTGCTTACACTCTGTGTAAATTTTATCTTCACTAAAGCCGTATAATTAATTTATAAAGAAACGCTTGAAATTAATTATGTAAATAATTTTAATTAGCAACCAAATACTTTTCTTTTGTTAGTAACTTTGATAAAAGATTTATTTACAAAAATTCTTTAATTAATTACGTATTTTTCAAGAGTAAAGCCCCCGCGCTTTCAAGCACTAAAGGTATTGCATTTCTTTCCTTTCGCTGGTGTTAAACGATAGGGTTCCTATACACTAGTAACTAAGTACTTACGTTTATTTCTATTGTCTAGGTTTTTATTTTCTGTATTAATAATAAAATTGGTCTATAAATAGTAATAAAAACAAATATTAATTACAATCCAGTGGTATGACCCTATAAATTATTAACTATAATAGAATACGATACATAACAAAACAATCAATAGTTTGTTTTACTAAATATAGGTCGTTCAATAAGTTCACGTCGAACTAACAATAGTTAAATGTGTTCATTAATGTGTTTATAGCCAAACCTTTATAAGGGATATGAACAGGTTTTAGTTGTTTAAAAACCGAAATTATTGTTATTAAAAAAAAGATACAGCACATAAAACACAAGAAAATAAAACTGTTGACAATATCAAATTATATAATTACCATTTCAGTTGAAGAGTAAAATATAAACGAATTGATACAGGACAAGGAACCAGTAAATAAATACAACTAATACATACAACCTTAAACATGTGAAGCAATAATTTATAATAAAATAATTTCAATAAATTTATAAAATGGGACGATTTAGTAATAGTAAGAATGAACACAGTAAAAAGTGGAAGGAAGAAATGACGATGCTAAAGATGATTTAAAAAAGCAAAAAGTAAATAAATGAGAAGCAGGTATAACGATAAAAGAAAGGAAAGACAATGAAGTTGATGAGGATGATGAAGAAGAAATAAGAGAAAAGGGTGGAACGAGAATTGTATAATTAAAAAAAAGAAAACATTATCAAAACATTGCAAAAATACAGTAGGATACGAAAGGAAGAATATGGTTGAATATGATAAAAAACATGGTTATGATTCAAATTGAAAATAAGAAATGAAGAAAGAGAATGGTAGAATGTATATTAATAATAGGGAAATAGAAATTTTGAGTGTAAGATAAATATGAGATATTGTGAGTTTAGACTGAGAATATGTCTTAGAATATTATAAAGCGACATGTAGATGAATAAAAACAAAATATTCAAATAATGACTTTAATTTGAAGTGTAGTCAATCGCTCTACGCTGAAATCTAGTTTAGCTCTATTGAAAATAACTTTGACATTTACAATGATAAAACAAAACAAGTCTCATACAAATCTCAAAGTTTGTAATGTGGAGATGTTTTTCAAAAAGATTACTTGAGCAAACTAAGTTACGGAAAGTTCAAGCAAGCACTGTGTCTACTTTATACAATGGCGAATTAATTAATTTGTACTTGTGTTCGAGGAGCATCGGTGTATTCAAAGAACTATTCTTCGTAATTACTTTTTCTTCGTATAATAACGTGGAGGATTTATTGTACTACAACCGATGAGCATATGAGGGAGATAAAATATTGTAATGGACCGATCGGGAAGATTATTAAAAACACAAAAATACACTAAACTTGTGTTGCAAACTGTCATTTATGTAAATAATATTTCAGCTGGCTTGTGAGTTAAGGTTATAAACACAATAAATATACACAACTCATAATTATAATTAACTATAAACAACTTGATATTGTTTATAAAAAAGGTTAGAAAATTAATAAAACACTAATGATATTTAAAAAAATTGGGAACGGTTATTGTAAAAAAGAAAATTTATCTTGAAGACTATTGAAATGGTTTATGAAAAATTTATTTTTAATTGTGAGTTGTTTATGATTATTGTGGTATTATTATTCATAAGTTTATCATAGTATTGTAATTGTTATGGTTTTCCTTCTAGATTTCTGAAGTTATTACATTATTTACTAGTTCAGGAACGTGTTAGACCTCTTTATTTCATCCTTACTTTTCACTCTCATTTGAATTTTTCAGGATTGAGTGCTCTTATAACAGTTATCGATGGGAGGTATAGTGTCTGACCGTATTGCGTTATTAAATGTAAAACAATTTTTAATGAACTCTGAGGTTAACCTTCATTAACATCAGTTGCTGTTGATGTTTTAAATTTTCTTACCCATTGTACACTCTGGTTACAATGTATATAAAGCAACAAACAAAAAGATAAAAATGTAAATAGTTCGAAAAAATGCATGTGAAATTTTGAGCATTTTCTCATTGAAAATGTTTTTTATACCTAAAATTAGTTTTTGATGAGCTCTCTTAATTAACCTTTAAGTTTGCAATGCAGGATGTTTTGCGTTTTATATCTCTGAAACCTCACGTTTTTAATATTGTTTATCAAAAGGTTTAGAGAATTAACAAAAAACAAATTAAAGCAACTGTGGCGTAAATTTTTATATTAATTAAAACAACCTCTCACCACAAATTCAACAAATTTTATTTTAACCTTATGTACATTTCGACTACAAAGTAATCATTTTCAGAGGTATTTTTACAAACAACAGTTGTTTGTAAAAATACCTCTGAAGATGATTACTTTGTAGTCGAAATGTACATAAGGTTAAAATAAAATTTGTGGTGAGAGGTTGTTTTAATTAATATAAAAAACAAATGTTATTATAAGAAATTTTGATAAGTAGATATTGTAAAGGAATAAATTTAAGTTGAAGATTATTGAAACACGTTTTATTTTTATAAATGAGGCTTGAGCGTGGTTTATGAATTAAGGTATCATAAGTAACATGTTCTCGAAATAAATACTTAAATTAAACCAAACACTTTACAATGACTATGTCATAATTACTAATGATTGCACTTTATAAGCAGTAAATTACAACTATTTAGTTTTGTTAAAATTTACCACAGAAAATAAAAAGAAATAGTTAAGAAAGCAGTTTAAATACATAAAAAGTGTTTGATATACACCATTTTAAATGGTTTTAAAAATATTGATTTAAAAAAATAATTTTCCTTAGTAGTTGTAGATATAAAGGTAACAGTCAAAAATAGTGAACTCAAAATCTCACAAAATATTAGTTTTTAATATATACATACACACACACACACACACACACACACACACACACACACACACACACAAACTAGTTTCGGTGACGATGTCGCCTTCCTCAGTGCTTGGCTACTACTAACTTAGTAGTAGCCAAGCACTGAGGAAGATGACATCGTCGCCGAAACTAGTTTGTTGTGTGTGTGTGTATTAAAAAATAATATTTGGTGAGATTTTGAGCTCACTATTTCGACTTTTACCTTTGCGAATACTTCTCACTAGCTAAGCTCTAATTAACTAAATAGTTGTACATATGTTTAAAAAACTGTTGTTTACCAAGGTATAAATTAATAAGTTTTATTTGGAAAATATACAACAGAGTAATATAAATCTATTCAGCTACAAATGTTTTTTCTTAACAATTCTATTAAACTTTTGTTTTTTTAGTAGCCTCTGCTATTCAATAACCTAAATGAAATATGTTTCGTAAAGCCTGAACTTTCACACGGGCATAATTTCGAATCGACGTTCTGTTGGAAAGTAATATTTCAAAACTAGGAACGCTAAAGTTCATGCTCTAATTCTCGAAGCCATTTCAAGTCCTTGAAGAAGTGATTAAGCTTCAAGGGACTGTCTTCAGTACAAAATGGCAGCGCGCAAGTCACGGAACGTAAACAGCTGTATAAATCAAGCATCGTGGTTAACGGGGTGTTTATCTTCAAAGCGGAAACTTATTTAGAAACAGTTTCATTTATTTTTATAGTGGACAAAACAGCTTTTAATAAAATTTTACAAGTTAAGATTAAATTTAAAAGAAACACTACTTTAGTTAAGGAGGGTGATTAATCTAGAGAGGGAGGACTTATTTACTAACCGGGTTCTGGGCCCATAATTAGCGTCAAAAATGTACTATACTTTGAATTAAAGTAGAATAGGAATGGGTCTGTGGCAGGGTAGGGATGTGATGTTGTCAGTTCGAACGCATTGATAGTCAACCCGCCACTGTCAGCGACTGAAATTGCAGAACGAAGCAAGCCACGCCACTAGTAAATCACTCCACCACAGTTACGATGTCACTGAGCGACGAACGGAAGTTTAACGTCGAATTGGTAACAAGGTTCACCCACCCAGCAAGATGTGAATTTCCTATTAGCTCAGACGGCTGTAATCCCCACTCCCTCTGGTTGATTTCTCTTACGCAGAATCCTATTCTGTTTTAAATCAAACTAAAGCCTCTAGTTATATTTTAGAGGAAACCTTCGTGTATATTGCACATTGTATTCATCTTATTATCTAATAACCCAAGTAAGTACTTAATGGTTACTTACTTACCAAGAAGATGGTCTGTAAATGGGAATCACGATTACTGTGTAAAGTTACACGGTAAATGATTAGTTTAATTGGTCAAAATTTGAACCTCATAATTAACGTTTTGTATTTTTGTAGGTTAGTTTTCATTAGTTGGCCATTACTTGTGTTTACGAAAGCTATTACAAGATATTTCGAGAGTGAATGAACTTCGTCACGTTAAGTTAGGCTGCATTATAAATTTGAGGGTTATATATATATGTAGGCTCTGAAAGTATCTCTGTACAAATGTGACGTGAGGTAGAGGGTTAGTATAAATACTTAACCAAAAACATGATAAGGACTGTCAAGACACTAAATTTCAAAGCACGGTCGATATTAGATAAACTTGCTTCGGTTTGAAATAACAAACAATCTTGAAATATGTGTAGACATATTGGATGGAGAAGCTGTTCATATGTAGAACATTGTGAATATGTAACATGATTTAACAAATGGTAGTACACGAGAAGTCTCGTGCGATCTCTCAGGGCCAAGTGCATGGTTACGTCGCCGGCACTATAAATTAATTAAATCATGTAAAACAAATTACAATTAGTCTAAGTATGCTTTGGACTGTACAAAATCTATAAAATTAGCGCAAATTTTGAAATGGTATTATTTTTTCAGTAAAAAAAACTAATCTTCACTAAAAGGCATAATACGATGTGTGCTTTTCTAAAAAACGATAAAATAAAGAGAATTAATCACTTAATAATACTAAATCTTCCGCCAGTGGTTTAGTTTTTTTTTGTTTGCTTTATCTTTCTTCATTTGCATATTTAACAAATCCTTTGTTATTTCCCCAACCCTGTGTTGTTTTAGCGAAAGCTTTTTACAATATTTAAATTAGCCAATGGGGTGGCTGCAGAATGGCAATACTGTTAATTCCACGGACGCCTAATGCTGTTGGTTTTGTTTTAACCTCTCTTCCGAAAGGTTAAAGCAATCCCAATCTTAATGGGTAATTCTGATTTAATGCTCAATATAGAAAAAAACAATATCGGCTTGAAAATATAATGCAAAGGAGAAAAGAGGCATTTTGTGTTATTATAATTAGTGCAAGTATATTATAAGACATTATAATAATAGTTTATAAATAATTGTAAAATATCTTTATGATTTACGGAAATACGACAAGTAGGAAGGTTAAGTGCGGGGTTGCTACATAGTCCATACGGAGCTGTTTATGCTCGCAGTTCACATATATATGAATGCTACCAATTATTCAACCAGAGAAACTTAATAAGCACTTAAGAATGAGAAACTTAATAACAGTCATAAATCAAATTATCTTAGGGTTATAAGCTACCCAATTGGGCAAAGGCCGAAATAATCTCAGGTTTTGGAAATTCGCTGACAAAATACCTTACTAATTTTAATACTATTATAATTAACTACAATGAACGTACGTATTCAGTAACTATGTAAGCTATTAGACCTATGATGTACACGATAGGAAATATCATCCTACACTACCTTCTCTCCCCTTTCTAGCG
>JBAIZL010000009.1:27729894-27767394 GCA_036971475.1 Prosapia bicincta | reverse complement strand
CGGATCTAATCACGTAATAGATGCCATTATGGCAAAAATTATTGAAAAATATGAATCTCATAAGGATTGGAAGAGGAAAACAACCAAATAAAAACTCTGACAAACTGCACAAGATAATTTTGAATAATTGTTTTTTTTTAATTTAGTTTCAACCATTTATAAGGTGTTTCTAGGAAGTCAGGATCGCATTTGAAAAATACCATTTATAATGGTATTTCATTTAAGGTATCCAGTAAATGGTTTGAAAATCGATTAATAAACTATACAATATATTAAACCTCTGTCACCGGGGCACGAGAAGAGCCCTGGTGTAAAAATGAGTGAAGCTCGGTTTCCAGTTCTGCGCTTGCGCAGTCGATGTATTCCTGGACTACAAACACAACTTTTTTAGTAGTTATATTTTAGTAAGTAATATAAGTATTTAACAGATAGGTAAAAGTAATAAGTTTAATAAGGGTCCAGAAAATAAATTGTATATAATCCCGTTTCTGCATTGTAATTTTCTGTAAATCTGACGTTTTGTGTTAGAAATGTTTTTGGGAATGACCTTATCGTTTCGACCTGCCTTGGACGAGGGCAACTTTTGTTTTGTGGTATTCATGAAATTTTATTTGCTTTATTACAACATACATGACGTTAGAATCTTATTATTCTTATAAAAATAATCATAGCTTAAATATACTGTATCGCATACTCGAGATATAGGAGATCATAGAAAGAAAATCAGTTTAGGAAAAGGTAAATTGAAATACGTGAATTTAAAATAGATTAATAATAGAAAATAAATGTCTCTGTCGATAGGAAATTCAACTGGGTTATTATTCGTTTAGATAGCTCTTTCCTTACCGTTCATACAATGTTTACCTACGCACTATTCAAAGGAATTACTCAGTTAATTATTTTCTTAGCTTACAGATAAAGCAAACAGATAGTATGACTGTTATCGCCTGGGAAAACAGAAAATGGTTCCTAATATAGGGAAATATATTATCTCTTATAGGGATAAAATGTAGGGGGACATTATCTTACATTAGGGTAATACAGGTATAGGAGCATAATATAACAGTAGAGAATCGATTATCCAAACTAGTTAGGGACCGGAAGGGGTTCTGCTAACCAAACATACATGATAGATATAAAGCTAGAGTTTAAGTTTCGAATATAAATAAACTAAGAACATATAGAGTGCACTATTGAACTGTATGTAAAGTAGTTTACTTTCTATTAGGGGCTACTATGGTACAACAACAGTTAGTTATTAGATAAAGAGTAATATTAGATATGTATTCTAAATAAAACTAATACTAAACGCACAAAAAAAAACAAAGAAACTCACAGATTCTCCTATATCATTACGTAGACCTGTATAATAATGTGTAGGCTTTAGTACTATAAGTATTTTTAAATGCATACAATAACTTTAAAATTTACATATACAGTAAACGTACTACAGTATTTATGTACATCTCTACTGCCACTGGAAAAGAAATAATTGTTCACACATAACTTAGGACTTTATATCGTGCTCTGATATATAAATAATATGTACTTCCAGGGTATTTTCCATGTTAGGATAATTGACCTTTTAAATAACTGACGTTCGGAGTACCGATGCCCGACTGTACCAGTTAGAGGATATACTGCGAACATGCCGTATAAAGTGCATGTGTGTAGATCTACTCTCGATTGGGGTCATCAAGGAATTTCTAGTGTTACATTCACTTACGAGAGAAGGTAGATGGATTTAGGAAAGGAAAGGCCATAATGATTCCCTGGAAATAGGGTGAAATTACTTAGAAAACAGTGTTGCTTAATTCAAGACAATTTTCTCTCTATCGGGGTGAAAACGTGTTTCTATCGTCTATCAGTGTCTGGATTATTTAAAATTATACTGTAACTAAAGTATACTTTTTTCTACCTCTCGTGCAAAATTTTTAAATTAAAGAAAACATTTTCCTTAAACGTGTGAAACAATTTAATCATATTAAAATAATAAATTAAAAAACGGCCGATCATCTAGTCGAAGATATTTTTTAAAATAATGCAACGTTTTGGTAACCTTTTCGTCCCCCCTTATCAAGGCTGTTGTCCTGATAAGGGGGACGAACTGATTGCCAAAAAGTTGCAATATTACAATAAATATTTTTGACTAGATGATAAACAGTTTTCTTATTTATTTAATACTTAATTCGAATTAAAACATAATTGCATATTAAAATAATGGCGATGACTTCGGATTTTTTCCTTCTCCCCCCGGGTCTGAGCCCCCAAAGGCCGCTCAGCCCTCGTGGCAGCCAACCTCTAGCGAGCTGCCTCCGTCTCACATGCGCATGCGGTTAGTATCCCTAACGCGCGTGAAAGATTCAGGAAGACTGTCCATGTACCAAGCTGATGAGCTCTTTCCATGGAAAATCAGGAGATAGTGAAATGAAACAGAACGTTAAGTGTCGCGTAACGGCGGGATGAAAAAACCTGCCAAGAAATAACCCTGACAGGAAAAATCCCGCGATAGGTCATGCAGGAACCCTGGGGGCTAGGTTGCCTTATTTTTAAAAACAAAGTTTTAAATAATTTGATGAGGCATGATCCTTTTATATTTGTGACACGATAGCTTTTACTTTTTTAAAATTAGATAACATCTTTAATACTAGGGAACAAAAAGTAAATTCGAAATCTTAAAACGTTTTCGAATATAAAGTTTTACACGGTTCATGTAACAGTTATTGCTTGATTGGATTGAAACTAACACTCTCAGATGTGTACATCGCTCCAATGTAGGTTACATGCACGCTGAGCAATGTAGGTTACGGCAGCTGATTCCAACGCGCCTTTCTGACATTCACACCGTTCCGTTAAACGGTTTTGCAACTGAATTTAACACAAATATACGAAAGCGTTGGAATCGTGGAATAATGTTGAAACGAAGTTGAGGGATGCTGTTTGACCTAAATTTTACCCTATTATTTTCTGTTTCCATGGCAACATCGAAAACATATGAATACAGATGAATTTATCGCAAAATACAGAGCTGTATTTCAATGTTAGAAATATAAAATATTTTACGACTGTAGTGTTTGAAAACATATGCACACTAAGTTTACTACTTTGTTTCAATATCTGTAATCCATTTGACTTGATGACCGATCTAGTTACAGATTACAGACAATTATTTACAAATAATGCAAGATTTACAGTTAGTACTACTAAGAGTCAGGTAGTCATATAGTCAACTAAATTCATACTGGTTGAGAGTAGCTCTAGTTCAAAATCTCGACTCTGCACACTTAATGCCATGCCTCCTAAATACTCTACCAGGCATATATATATATATATATATATATATATATATATATATATATATATATATATATATATATATATATATATATATATGTCCTAACCTTAATGCTTTTGAATATTATTTATATATTTACAATAATTGCATATTCTTGCATGTATTATTTTATAATATCCAAAACTTGTTCAACGAAAAAAGAAGGCCCTAATTTCTGCTTCGCATGTGACAAAAATCTACGGATGAAAGATCTGTGAGTAAAACTGACACAATGAAAAAAAACTGTTTTCTTAGTTTTAGTCAATAATCAGCTGTCCGTTATGTAGGTAATTTTCCGAACTCATAGCATTATAAATATACTGATAAAGAGTGCAAAGATCATTTTTTGTACCCCAGCATAAAATCCGAATCCGTCCCACCCAATAAAACGTCCTGCCATTACAGAAACCTCTCCTTAAGTCCAGACCTAACCAAAAAGCCATGATCCCATATTCCTACCAGCAGCCATTGTCGCGTGACAGACGCTGCATAACCTCAGGGACCACCAAACCCCCTCCTTCTCTGACTAACTGACTGAAGATCATTTAAGAGAGGAGATTGGCTGCCAAAAGTACAAAAAGATATAAATGGTTGCAACGGGCAGAAGCATTCGGAGGTCCAGGTACTAAACCGAGACAAAGAGTAAGCAATAGATGATGGTATAGGTATAGCTATACAGACAAGCGTATAGTGCGGACCACGTAACCGTGCAGTTGGCCTTGAGAGATTGCAGTAGGAGAGACGGGGGTTAGATGGTCAGAATAAATGCCTTCCTACAAACATTACAAGGACTCTGAAAACACTCACTCGTACTAGACGGTCGAAGTTAGATAAATTAGCTTCGGTATGAAATAACAAACATTTCTGAAATATGTGAAGACATATCGTGTGGAACGTTCTCAATATGTAACATGTTTTCAAAAGTGGTAGTACACGCAAGATCAAGTGCACTGTTACGTGGTCCGACCTATAATAAACTTAGACATCGAGTAACTATAGTCAAAACAATTAGTCGACCTACTATTTGCAAACACAATACATACGCTTAATGAGCTTCTTTAATTGGTTGTCAAAGCACTGAAAATAAACGGGTTGGTGGCCGAATAAAACTAGAAAGTTTCAATTAGTTATAGAAATTTTTACATTTAAAGTATAGTTCAATTAAAATTCTTATTTATAGGGCTTCACTCTTTCTTTATCTAACTTCTCTCTAAATATACATATAGGAAGAAGGAAGAAATGTGTTAAGAAAGAATGTATAACTCTTTTGAACATGACATATATTATATTGTATTCAGGATGTAAAAATATATACGTCTTAAATTCGGGATATGATTTAGGACATCAAAACAAAGAAATAACGGTCTTACGCCTGGAAACCCTTTGTTATCCCGCAGTCTGTTTGTGTTACTGATACAATAATTTATTTGAAAACTAACATATATCCATTCAGCTTTGGCACGTCACCAACTTCGACAAGCACGCACGCGCGCGAGCGAGAGAGGGAGCGTTTGGGGGTACACCTGTGAACTATTAAGGCAAATGCTTTTATAATTTAAAAGATTATTCTCCAGATATTTATCAATAAATCAATGGAATAAAATCGAATTATCAAGTATTCTACTGTATATATTTTTCCAAACATATCTAAGCAGATATGAATAGAGTTTGTATACCGTTTAATTCGGAATAAACATTCGGAAGTCTTTTGATTTATTTAATAACGAATGCATTGAATACTAAAATTTCCTACTGTCTTCTTCTAGTTCCATCTCCTATCGGAAATCGGAAATCATCGCTTTTATCACTTAATTAAACGTATCTCTAAACGTTCTGCTGAACTATGGGTTACCACTCTCAGATTTCTTAAAAAGGAAATTCTTCCACGCCCGATACTTCTTGTGCGTTTGATCTTCCCTTGGGCTATGAGTCGTAATAGTGAATATTTTTCTCCCATCCTTATATAGCCCAAATACTCCAGCTTTCGCCTTTAGAGTTGTTGCTCTTTTACGTTCTTTTTTCATTTTGGCCAGTGCCACTTCATTTAACTCTATTCATGATATCCTACACATTCTCCTATAACACCTCTCAAAAGTTTCAATAGTTATCATGTATTTCTAATTCAAATCCAAATCTCCCACTCCGTGCTTCTCCAAATAGCTTGGACAAATAGCCTAACACTGTCATTCTTAGATTTGTATTAGCATCCAGTAAGCATTAGGACGTCTTCATTCTAAGATAGGCCCTTGTCTAGCTATTGATATTCCTGCTTCAATTTATTTAGTTAGTTTATTTATTTATTTTGTTTATTTATTTATTTAGTTAATTTATTTATTTAGTTAGTTAATTTATTTATTTAGTTAATCAATTAATTTTTTTAGTTAGTTAATTTACTTATTTAGTTAGTTAATTTATTTATTTAGTTAGTTAATTAATTTTTTTAGTTAGTTAATTTACTTATTTATTTAGTTAATTAATTTATTTAGTTAGTCAATTAATTTTTATAGTTAGTTAATTTACTTATTTAGTTAGTTAATTTATTTATTTAGTTAGTTAATTTATTTTAGTTAGTTTCAATGTTCCTTGAGTCTAGATATTTGTACAGTGTCTGTTCAGTTTGTGTTTTAGATATTGTTAAAGTAGCGTAAACATTTGAATTTTTCTTTATTATCATAACAAACATCAAGGTATTTTTAACATTAAGGAGTATATTTGTAGATGGACATAAAAAAATAGTTGGTTTGAAGGTTAATAATATCTTAGAGGCCTACTTGTTATTCTAGTGTAGCCAAGAAATGTATCCAGTTTCTTTAAAGTACAAGCATTGAATAGGGGCGTTGGAATATTAAATTTAGATGCTGAGAGGCCAGAAAATATTATGGGTAACGTATAGCAAAGATCATCCCAATGTTCTTGTTATGGAATCTTCAAGGATCGTCAAAATTTGAAGATTGTTGTGAAGAGCTGAAAAGGAATGTTTGCAAAATGTTTATAACAAGACAATCAGGAAATTTGCACCTAAAGATAGATTGGATTAAGGTGGCACAGAAGAGAAAAACATTCCTCAACTTGACGTCGATTCTTCCTATATTATAAAGCAATTCTTTGTACGTGCTCAGAAGTGTAGGGAATCGGAGCTTTGGTCAAAATACAATAATGAACTCGTTGAATGGTTAGCTTCTTTTATCCCAGTAATCAGGTAATTACGTTATGGGAGTAACGAATAACGTCTTTATGGAATAACGTTAGAGAGTAGATCTACTCCCGAGCCCATGCAAAGTCGTAGTGCTGCGAGCCATGTGCTGCTCCAGGTTATTTTAGTCCTGATTCAACCAATCCTGGGTTTTAACCACAATTAGTCTATGTGAAAACGTTTGTTGAAGGACTACGCACGTTTGTAGAAACAAAATAGTTTTCCTAGGTCTCAATAGTGGGGGCAAACATTTGTGCTGGGATTTACCAGAAATTTCTATAGTAAGGTTTCGAGGTAGTGGCGCAAATGCACCCCTGGTATAAAAGTAAACGTTTCTTCGTGTCTGTGCCTATCCCTCTGATATTAATTATAATTATACATAAAGTTAATTTAACAGTGAAAAATAGTGTTTTGATAGTAGGAAATAACTAACCTAAGTTCCCATAATTCTATGCCTTTCGTAAGTGATTTTAATCCTACTGTCTGACCGCTTAGAAACTACAAATAAAAATAATAAATTGACAGTAACTGTGAAAAGATATTTCTTTTTAAAACGTTGCAAACACATTTATATAACTCTGTAATTATAAAATTGTGTTACGAGATAACGTACACATTTATCTATAAAGGAACAATTATATAAACAAGTATTATAATTTTAAAAAAATCAACTCCTGAGGTCAACAAATAATTTTTTTTCAGTTACATTTTGTTTTATGATTTAATTAATATAAATATGTATATACATATGGCAGAATAACATTATTAAGTGGCAAAATAAAAAGCATATTTCCTTGAGGTTTTCCAGTTCTTTCTATACAGTATAAAGTGTTGGACTATTATTTGTGTTTGTTACTATTTCTTTACCGCTTTATTTACGCTTTCTTTTTATTTTTTTCTAATTTATGAAGCTGATGGTGGTCTATAATTTCCCATTCTATCCATCTCTTGTAATGCTTCATTATTACAAGGAATATTTGTCTTATAATTTCTTATAACTCTTTAAGTAATAGATTTCTATCTATGGGGAAGTTGGTTCAGTCATGAGCTAAAGCCAAAGAGCTTTATTTCAAACATGTAGTCACTCAGTTCGAATCCGAGGGAGACATCAACTTTTTTAAATTTTATAAATGAATATATTTAAAGAAACTCTAATAACATCAATTGTCATCCAGTACAGGTTAAAAAAAATATTTGATTTTGATTGGATGAATAAAAACGTATTTTTAATAACAATTGAAAATTTGTACAAGATATATAAGGAGAGTGTGAGCTAACAGAAGGAAGTGAAAAAAAAGATTCGGTGTTGAGACAATTAATTATTGACGAAAATTGAGAAAACATTTTATTCATTAAAACATTTTATTCACTTATCCTTCTTCCATACACAACAACCTGTCCTTTTTAATTTTCAACGAGTTTCGGATATTATTCTAGATAGAATGACTGTTATTTTTGAGACTTAAGATAGTATTGCTTGAAATTGATGATATTATAGAATCAAATAAAATGGTAGAATTAAAATAAATAAAGAATAATAAGTAATGAAAATCATAAAGAAGGGTAAGAAGAGATAGAGAATGAAGGAAGAGAAAATTAGCGATGAAAAAGGAGAAGACACAAATTTAAAATACCTTTGGAAAGAATGGAGATAAGGGAGAAGAAAAGCTGGTGGAAAGAGAATGATGAAAAGGAGGAGAGGGAAAAGAAATTAGAGAAGAGAAATAATAAGTAAAAAAGATATTTTACAGCTATTATTCAATTTGATAATACATTTGAATGCCATGTAAAAAAATGGGAATATAGTGAGGATGAATGTAAGGGCATAAAACTATCGTTGAAATGGATTTATTGCGGAATTGTATGCGTAGAATCGTATCCTAAAGTAAACCCACTCTCTACTGAAGTAGTTGGGAGAAACCGAACAAGAAGGAAATGTGCAATTGATTATAAAGGTAACAAGTAATATAAACCTTTTTCTAAAGTAAATTCCAACTTGGGTCAACATAGACAAGTTTTATTTTAGTTACTTTTGAATAAATAGTTACAATTAATATAAATACGTATATTCATGTAACAGAATCGCAATATTAAGTTGCAAAATAGAAAGTAAAATTAATTAATTAAATTTGAAAAAAAAACTATATTAATATCAAGTGTCTTCCACTAAACGTTTAAAAAAATGTGTTTGAACTTGAGTGGTTGAATAAAAAGCATTCTATTAACGATTGAAAATCTGAACAAGTTATATAAGTGTATATGTTTAGTGAGAGTGTAAACTAATAGTAGGAACTCAAAAAGAGAAGAAGAGGGCAAAATTTAAAAAAAAATGGATATATTATTCAACTTGAATGACCTATAAAAAGTACCTTATACATTAATTACCATTGTGGATTAGTATTACAATATTACCCGAAGATAATGGGTTAAAAGTTACACATAATGCTACGTTTTAAAATTATATGTGAATACATTTAGACTGTTGATAAAACAATTATGGAAATGCACTTAGTTTCGAGGCTCAATTCATTTCTAGTAACTTCAAATATATAGCCTAATATTTAAAATTAACTCTTACGAGACTTTTTAAGAAATGTCAGTTACAGAAGCTACAAAAGCTATACAATGAAATAAAAATATTAAATCATAGAACGAAAAGAAAGCAACATATTTTGACAGCGTTTAGAAGTTTGGATTCAACTTGAGTATAACACATTCAAAATATATACATTATTACTGGTAATGAATTATTTTAAACCAAAATGACTTGCAACAAAAAAATAAAATAGATTTAACGATTCAGAACGCTTAATAGACCGATTCAAAGAAACAAAGAACCGAGTCCAATAAAACGCAAAATATCTCCAGCCATCGGTTCGATCTAGTGTGGAAACACTATGCGCACAGCCAATTACGTTTCAAGAAAGAGAAGACTGTAAAGTTTAATGTGTTGTAAAATTAAACGTTACGTCGTAAAAACGTAGCTAGGACTCCGGACGTACGGTGGCCAGTCTTTATTTACATCCACGAAGTTAAACAGCCGGCTACGCTTTGTTCTGAACTTGTTTTTCGAAATATTCTATTGTTAGTAACAATTGCGGCAATTACCAAAGTTCCAGAGTTGGCAATGCTGGTTACGTGGCGGAATTTACATATCTGGGGGTACAGCGTTGGGAATAAGGGACAGAGGGAAAATGGAAGGGTGGGCAAGAAGTAATCACAACTGTTGCGGAGCATGAAGCTTAAAAAAACACTAAGCATGGTGAAAGAAAATATTGGTTTTGTAGAGGGCATGTTTGTTCTCAGAGGTAATCGTAATTAATTGTTGAAGACGTCATAAACATAAATTTAATTAGTAGACTATACACGTTGTCCAATGACCTAAAGATAGATTTGGTGAGTTATAGTTTAATACAATTAATGCTAAATTGGGATCTAATAATAATACAGTAATCATACATATAATAGAACTTGTAGACTTAATGATCCTTTACTTATATTGTCTTAATGGTCTCGCATATTATTATAAAGAAATAAAACCTCTTAAACTAAACAACTTTTATTTATGTCCTCATGACGTTTCGATTGCAAAGCAATCATCTATTGCAGAGGAAATTACTATAAGACTAACTCCTAAAGAGTGTATGCATCAGGAGATATATAAAACGTTTTTGTTGTTAAAGAGGTTTTATTTATTTCTAATACAAATTACATCACATTTGCTCGAAACGTTTGTTACAAAATGGAATTTTTACTCAAATTATAAAAGTAGGAAATACAACTACAATTTCCACTTATTAATAATTATAACCCAGACGTCTCACGACAGGAACAATTATGTGTAATTTTATCCTTTCGTAGTTGTTTTTTAATAGAGCAACCTCCTTCTTTGGGTACCTTTTAACGCAGGTTCACGATCGCATCAACAATTCTTGTTTTAAATAGTAGTGTTCTAAATTGCTCTAAAGACGAGCATTGAAACTAATAGCATAGATTCTTCAGCTGTGATGTTTTCCTGTTTCCTACACCTCTACTTCAAGGTTTTTAAGAGTTATCGCCTCAATTCTATTAAAAAACACAATTAAATTCAAGCATTCAAACTATGATTATACCTTCAGCTATGATGTTTTCATGTTTCCTACACCTCTACTTCCAGGTTTTTAAGAGTTATCGCCTCAATTCTATTAAAAAACACAATTAAATTCAAGCATTCAAACTATGATTATACCTTCAGCTATGATGTTTTCATGTTTCCTACACCTCTACTTCCAGGTTTTTAAGAGTTATCGCCTCAATTCCATTAAAAAACACAATTAAATTCAAGCATTCAAACTATGATTATACCTTCAGCTGTGATGTTTTCATGTTTCCTACACCTCGACTTCCAGGTTTTTAAGAGTTATCGCCTCTATTCCATTAAAATACACAATTAAATTCAAGCATTCAAACTATAATTATACCTTCAGCTGTGATGTTTTCATGTTTCCTACACCTCTACTTCCAGGTTTTTAAGAGTTATCGCCTCAATTCCATTAAAAAACACAATTAAATTCAAGCATTCAAACTATGATTATACCTTCAGCTGTGATGTTTTCTTGTTTCCTACACCTCTACTTCCAGGTTTTTAAGAGTTATCGCCTTAATTATAATAAAAACACAATTAAATTCAAGCATTCAAACTATGATTATACCTTCAGCTGTGATGTTTTTATGTTTCCTACACCTCTACTTCAAGGTTTTTAAGAGTTATCGCCTCAATTATATTAAAAAACGCAATTAAATTCAAGCATTCAAACTATGATTATACCTTCAGCTGTGATGTTTTCTTGTTTCCTACACCTCTACTTCCAGGTTTTTAAGAGTTATCGCCTTAATTATAATAAAAACACAAATAAATTCAAGCATTCAAACTATGATTATACCTTCAGCTGTGATGTTTTCATGTTTCCTACACCTCTACTTCCAGGTTTTTAAGAGTTATCGCCTTAATTATAATAAAAACACAAATAAATTCAAGCATTCAAACTATGATTATACCTTCAGCTGTGATGTTTTCTTGTTTCCTACACCTCTACTTCCAGGTTTTTAAGAGTTATCGCCTTAATTATAATAAAAACACAAATAAATTCAAGCATTCAAACTATGATTATACCTTCAGCTGTGATGTTTTCATGTTTCCTACACCTCTACTTCCAGGTTTTTAAGAGTTATCGCCTCAATTCTATTAAAAAACGCAATTAAATTCAATCCATGATTATACCAGCGTATGTTACGTGAATCGATGAGAGGGGAGAACGAATAAAAAGCTGGGAAGTGAATGAAGGAGCAGGCTAGACCGGTTTAGCGTAGACTCCTCTTCACTACAATTCAGGACAAGTGTACTTCGGTTAAGCAGTCCTGCCGAAGTTATGTTCCCCTATTTTCAGTAACATTACGTTTTTCTGTTACCTAAAATGCCTTTTTTCCTTCTTAAAAGAAGGTAGAGGGGAGGTAAATAGTAGAAATTGTTTAAATACACTTGGTGCCCTGGTCTTCCTATATTCTCTACCAAGGAGTTTCGTGTTATCTTAATTCTACTTAAATCCACATGCCTTTCCTATTATTTGTAGACAATTAGTTACACTGGTCGATCGCCTTAAAATTACATGTACCATACCATTTTTATAAATAAAATTATGTGTAACTGAATTAATATAAAATATACCTCAAATGGAAATAACTCTGTAAAGAGTAATTACTAGACGAAAAGAATTATATTAAATTACGAAACGAGAAGAATTATAACTATTGCATATTTATAATCCAATAATATAAATTTCATTAAATTAAGTCATGATAGAAGAAACATCACAAAAGGCTCTATAGAAAAGTAAGAAGTCTGATAAGTAGACGGGAAAAATTAAAAAACATAATCTAAAGTCTTGGCGTTACTCAACATAAGTTTTTTGAAAAACTCAATAGGTATAGAGAATTAGCTGTAATTAAACAAAAACATCAGTTGCTGCAACTACAAAACGAGATAATACTGATAAAATACATCCTCTCTCTATATACTTCGAGAAACTTGAAGAAAATATTAGGCTTTTGGGATCACAAATACACAAGAAGAAAAAGAACGAGAGTGATGAATAGAAGAAAGAATTGAAAATAATTTAAAAACATATTCTAGTTTTTATCTGATGATACATATAACCTCTCGCAAAATTAAACAAATACAAAAACATAACACACAAAAAAAGTAAATGTTTCGTATTAAAATAGGAGTCATTTAGATAAATTCAAAACTATGAACAAAGAATTAACGAATATCGTTTAGTGTGATAACTTTTTTTTAGTAAGGTTTTCAGAAATTTGCTTAAAACTTAAGTTTAGCGAGTTGATAAATAATTTAATAAAAACTGAATTTTCCAAATTGTCGTGGACAGTAAAATTCATTATTTTTATAAATTATGATAATTGAAAGATTTACTATCCTTTTTCTTGTTTGTTATGTTTTTGTACTTTTTTATTTTGTGAGAGGTTTTATGTATCATCAGATAAACACTAAAATGCGTTTTAAATTTATTTTTCAATTATTTCTTCTATTCATCACTCTCGTTCTTTTTCATCTCCTTCTCTGTGATCCCAAAAGCCTAATATTTTCTTCAAGTTTCTCGAAGTATTTATAAAGAGGATGTATTTTATCAGTATTGTTTCGTTTCGTAGTTGCAGCAACTGATGTGTTTTTTTTTTTTTTTTAAAATTAAGGCTAATTCTCTATACCTATTGAATTTTCCAAAAAAAATAATGTTGAGTAACGCCTAGACTTTAGGTTATGTTATTTAGTTTGGTAATTATATAGACGCACGACTACCGCTATTTTCGTGAATGTTTTTTCCTATTCTTACGTGTTTTTACGCCCTGAACACGAATTTGGCATTAGTTTTTTTCGCTGAGGTCTATTTAAGGCTAAATACGCTAAAGAAGAACACGTTCATCCTTTTCTACTTACCGTTGCGGTAATTGCGAGAATTTGGGACCACCTGAGATTAAAATAGAAAATTGTAATAGTCTCACAAATTGTATATCGTCCTAGGACGTGTTTTAGAACAATTTTCTATTTTAATCTCAGTTGGTCCCAATTTTCACAATACCTTAATGGTAAGTAGAAAATTACGAGTGTGTTCTCAGAGTATTTGGCCTTAAATAGATCTCAGCGAAAAAAACTAATGCCAAATTCGTGTTCAGGATGTAAAAATACTTAAGAAAAGAAAAAAGAATTCACGAAAAAAGCGGTAGTAGCAAGTCTATATAATTACCTGATAATTATTAAGTTTTTTTTAAAACATTGTTTAATTTGTAACTCAATCGCACAAAGAAGAACAGAACTAATTATAAAGAGTAATTTTAATTATTAATTTTGGTTCAAGAGTATCTACTGTAGAGAAATATTAATGTACAAAGTTTGGTGTATATGGCATGCTTTATCTGCGAATTAACTTAGCAATATACTTAAACTTATTACAAACTGGCTTCTTATCAGAAAATTACCTGTAAACGTTGTTGTGCTAATAACGTAAAATACGGCGCGTTGCGGATGGCTGCGAGCTATTGTGACTACCCGAGTCCCACTTGAGGGAAATCTTTGCTTTGTTGTTGGTACCCCTGCAGAGTACAAGGAAGTAATTCTATTGGGGTTAGAGGTAGTTGCCTTCATACGGGAAACTTTAATACATTATTGATTCAACAGGGAGAGGAATTTTAGTTATATCCCCCGCGGAATTCTAAGATCTGTTATAAAAATTCATTCAGAATTTTTTGCAGGAAAATATCCTTTTCTCGACGAATGCTTCAATAAAATATTGCCCCGAAATATGTGTTCAAAAACAAAGTTTCTTTTGCAGAATCTGTGCTTGCGTTATCGATACTCGGTTCCCTTTACCCTTATAGGGTAAAGAGCGGGCCTTTAAGTGCAATAAAACGTTCGATTATAGATGTCTTTTTCGCCTTAACATTTATAAAGTTTTACTTTAAACGCTTAAGATACTTAAATGTCGGTAAATAGAGTGCACATTAAATAGTATTATTTTACAATATTACCTGTTTGTGCATAAACTACATGTCAACTTTTTTTTACTAAGATTAAAAATAATTGATGGTATAATTTATATATAGATTATATGAATACAAAAGAATATATATAATATCAAGAGCACAGTGGTACAATGGTTAGTGACGATGGTCGGTCTAGTTTGCAATTTATTTTATCCTAGACTGTAATTTTGTAATAAGACTTTATTATGAAGATGATATGGTCATCAAAATGTACATAAGGGTTTAATCATAGGTAACTTGTAATATTAGTTATTTTTTATTTTTTTTGTGGTATTAAGGGTTAATCCAATATTTTTATTCTAATATAAATTAAATTCAACTAATTGATACTTAGATAATTTGGAATAAAGTAAAATGTTTACAATAATGTAAAAAAACATCAAAACCTAAATTCATTTCATCTAAAAGCAAATAAATATTTCTACAGAAAATAATATCAATATGACTTTTAAAATCCTAATGAGTACACCATCCCTAAGAGAAAGCATCATACCACACAGCAGTACCATCTACTCCATGGGGACAGTGGGGCTTCCGCCCTCCAATGAGGCTCAGCGCCTAAAGCTTTGTAATTTAAATTTATAAATATATTAAAAAAACCTAAAGCTGAAAATGTCATACGCCTACTCAAATGACTTTACAAGAATCTTACAGGCTGTAAGTTATAAGACTTGATGCGATATATACACGTTTATCGTTTTAATTGAATATTTTTTAAAAATATTTATGAGAAATTCTTTTTTTTTAGTATTATATATATATATATATATATATATATATATATATATATACATATATATATATATATATATATACATATATATATTCTTAATAAGAGTATACATACTTATAAAATATACAAAATAGAGTAAAACTAATTATACTCTCTGAAGCTACTGTATTTATTTAAGTTGCTATTTCAAATAAACCATATAACTTATTTGTTGAAATAATCCTAACATTGGATTAACAAGCAAAGATTAATATATAAAAGGCAATTATTCATATCAACATTAATATCAAGTTAATATAATATTAACTTATATATATAATACAGTATATACAGTATTAATATAATATAGTATAATATTTTCTTTTTTTATTCTACTCCCGCTAGGCCAATATTTCATAATCTAAATATATGATCAGTAATAATTACTCTTGTTTAAAAGATTTAAAGACACACACACACACACACACACACACACACACTTACACACTCTTGCAAAGATTAACCGTTTGTACTCGAATGGCCTTGCGATCCGTTTTTTCAAACAATTTCAACTATCATATATACCTTTACATTTATTTTCCTATACGCAGCTTCTTACAGTGGGTAGGCAATAATTCTAGGAAATCCTTTGTGTGGCCTGGATAGGCAATAATGCGCTAGTAGCTAAACTCTTTAGTTTTACTCCAAAACGTCCATTTTTATCAACAATGTTCCTGTTAGTATTTTCCTAAAAGGAAACGAAGAGAAAGAAGAAGAAATAAGAAAAAAGAAACACAAAAAGAAAAAAATTGAGAGCTAGACAAACATATGAGTGAGTGTGTGTATGTGTGTGTGTGTGTGTGTGTGTGTGTGTGTGTGTGTGTGTGTGTGTGTGTGTGTGTGTATGTGTATGTGTGTATGAGAGAGAGAGAGAGAGAGAGAGAGAGAGTTGTTACGATTTCAGGTATTGGCCCTTTTTTTCAAACAAAATATTTCGATAAGCAATATTCGGATCAACTCATATGAATATGAGTTTAAATTATATTTAATTTATCAAGTGACACGTGACTAAAACCAAAATGAATGGAAAAGTTTCATATCCATTCACGCTCAATATTGGAAACAAATAGTAGGCCACATGCCAACACGATGACGATAAAACCACTCGAAGGTATCTCCTGACACAAACAGGCAAGGAAATGCAGTTTGAGATCAGTTATAACTGAGGATTTCAGGATTTGTTCCCTATGTATTATAATTACACGCATTTATATATATATATATATATATATATATATATATATATATATATATATATATATATATATATATATATAAAGAACAAAAGTCAAAATACAAATACAAGAATTATATTTGAATTTACAATTCATGTTATTAATACACAAGAAAACATATTGCGATATATATATATATATATATATATATATATATATATATATATATATATATATAAAAGCTTAATCTTCAAAAAGTGAAATTTGTGGGATTTAGTAATAGGTATAGCAAAGTGTGTAAGAGAATTATAAGAGCTTCTATCTTGGAGTTCTCTCAAACAAATATCTCCTCTCCGTAGTGTGTTTCACGAAGACCTATTTACATATTCATTTTTACTCTAATCCGTACGCATTGTGCGATACATTGCAGTGCCCACGTACGGTATGTACGTCTGGTGACCGCGTTGCCATGGTGATTTGAGGTTGAAAATTATACTACATGCAATAAAGTGTTTCAATGCACGGACAAGCAATCATTCAAAGCGCGACAACGGCTGCATTGTAGCTACGTGCAAAACTAAACATAGGCGCAGCAGCCGTTTGCTAATTTTGTACGTTGCAAATCCAGACTTCGGATAACATAAAACGAAGGTAAATATTTGAAAAAATTGTGTTTTTAGTGCATACGGTGTGTTAGTGTTCTATGTAGGCTACGGTTGTGTTAGAAAAACATACGGGCAGGAAAACTATTTTTATAGAAAGTTAAAGAAATCGTGTGTTCAATTTCGTAATCAATTTGTTTAGCTGTCAATGGAAAAAAATAATTCATAACAAAAACAAGAAATTTTAGTTTTGAAATAAGATTTGAAAACAACATAATATTGATAATTAAGATAGTGAGGATGGTGAGGACTAAAAATAATATCGATTGAAAACATCATGATGTAAATATAAGATTGTTAAATCTTCTATTTCTAAGATAGCAATATTGAATATGAATGTAGACTAAATTTAACTATAAGCCCGTCAAACACCATAAAAAATATATTGAATATTAAAATAAATGAAAATAACAAAAAAGTTAAAAGTGGAGTTGATCAAATAGAATGTTAGTGTACGGTTTAATAAACATACAGCTAAAAGAGTAAAAAATCAATTGGTACAATAGTATATTAGGTCTTTAAATACGAAAAATCATGCTAAAGCCGAACCGTGTTAAAATCTCATTGAGGAAGGCACGCCCTAATTAAAAATATAAAGGTGATGTAGCTTTTAATTTTATAAAGTTAATTAGCATAAATTGTTTTCGAGGTAAGAGCTTTTTTAGTTTGACAAAACTTGTTTTGAGGTTTGTAAGAACGACCTAGATTTTATAAGTTGCGAAAACCACCAACCGATGTAGAATAAAAAAATCTCCTCTTTGGAAGTCCATCTGCGTTCCCGTTTAAAACGGAAGATATTTTTTTTTTATTAAAATTGTTAAAATTCCCAATTTAGTAATCACCCCAAATTTAGCTTGAAAATTGAGTACGATGTAAAAATTACAAAAAGAGTTAAAAGATAAAGGTTTATTTTTAAATTTAATTGATGAAATAAAAAAAGAGTTTTTTTACCTTCCCAGAGTGCCAACTTTGAGCGTAATTATTTAAAAACATTAAGCATGAAATGAAATTAAAATATGTAAATATAAATTAGGTTAAACAAGGTTAAACGTAAAGATTTTAATTGCTGAAGTTAAAACTTCAATTAAAAGTAACCTTTAATTAGTTTTAAAACATCACCGTACGTTTCGCTTCCAAGCTGGAGTCGTCTTCAGGAGCTTATATTTCCTTTGAAATAAAGCACTTAAACTTTTTACATAAACCTTTTGAAATACATAATATATAGTAAATACATATATAGTAAATACATTTATACCTCCTGAAAATGATTCCAGTTCGGAACAGATACGTGGAGTAATATTTTAAAAGTAATTACAAGTTGTAATGTGTAGAATTTGTCAATAAAATAAGGTTATTATTAATGCAATAGCTATAAAATTGAAAAAAATTATATTTAGTTATATTCCTATAACTTACATTATTTAAAATAATTTTTTTACCATACAGAATGGAAAGAAGATAATTCGTGAAACAAACGAGATAAACAGAACGTCTGCAATAATCTATAAGAGCAAAAACTGATCAAAGAAAAAAGGACATCCGTAGGTTGTGAATGTAATTCGTTAAAAATATAACAAGAGGTAAAAAGGTAAAAATAAAACGCGCTGCACTTAACGAGCAAGGCACTTAATGGCAGAAAATACTAAATGATGTAAAGTATTCAGGTTAATAATAAATTCTCTTTAAGACCCTCATTTTTGTCTTAAAAATTGTAAGATTACACAGTTAGTTAGGTAAATTAAGGATGACGTCACCTTTAACAGACTCATAAATATTTAATTGAGGACATTAGCAGACAGGTTTGCACCCTCTATTTCAGGAATTTCACGGTTCGATGACGTCATTCTTTATGACAAGTCGTCCTTTGTAACCTGACACACAGCAGCTGTCATTCCGTGCATCTAAGAGCAACTTTATTTCGTCTGATTTTATAATTATGTTGTCTGTTTCAAAGGCTTTGAGACGGCCTAACATCTCCCCTCCGGTTGGAACATTAGAATCAGTTTTTGTGGTTCGGTTTAGAGAAAGCGAAATGAAATTGCACAATGGTGTTGCAGAACTGGTTTTTATAAAGTTGTGCAGTGTGTGAGTGACAGGCGACATTAAAGTTAGATAGAGCCTTGTCTTACTCTGTATAGAGAAAATGGAAACATCTAGAGCAGAACTTCATACTGTAAACACTGTGAGGTTTTTAAACACATTTGCACCAAGAAGGCACGTTTACGTTAATAAACGCCATAATTAATCTTTAAAATAGTTAGTAAAACTATGTTAAACAAAGTAATAAAACAAAGAAATATAAACAAAGTATACTAAAAAAAGTAATTTAGGTCAACAATCATAAACTGTAGATATACAGAACTGTAATTTATGTTGAGAAAATAAATAAAGATATTTGATGAGGTAATATAAGAACTGAGACTCCATAAAATAAAGGAGATAAAACCACTTCAGAAAAATATTATAAGTGAACAATTCAATAGTTTGTGAGAAGTTTTTTGAAAGTCATAATTTAAACTATAAACAGCATATAATGCTGAAAAAATATACTCCGGGGATAAATACAATATTGCGACAGATAATATTAATAAAATAAAGGTAAACATATTTGTATAAAATATTAACGATAGCGATATAATCATGATAGATCACGTATTTACAGCGAAAATAATATACAATCAATGCCCAAAAATAATATAGTCCTATATGAAGAGATATTATAACAGATAAATAATACTAATGAATATATATATATATATATATATATATATATATATATATATATATATATAATATATTAAATATAATATATATTAGATTTTGTTAGACAATTATTTTCCTGAAGATGCTGGTACTGTTCTATCGACGAAAAGCTTTGATTAATATACGCATTAAAAGTATTCTTGTTTTTGAATTGTTTTTAATTTATTAATTAAACATAAATTAATCATTATAGAAACTACACTTGTTTGTATTATCTTGGCAAAAAAACCCACTAATTACTGATTTTATTCAGCAGACGCGTTTCGGGCTAGGTCAGCGCTTTTTCATTGGTGTGAATTACTGACAAGACTGTTGCTCAGGTGTGTTGTGTTTGTGTGAGTCTATGGTGTATTTTTGTTCTGCGGTGTGCTCAAATATAGTGTTTGATTGGGAGTGGGACAAACAAGTGTAAAGAATTATTTATTAATTTTTGTTACTTAAAGCATTTTGTAGGCAAAGAGTACCAACATAATTAGAAATGAGCAAAACAATAAGTACGATTAAAGTATTAAACGATGGTATTGATGATCAAATACCTGATGATGACGATACTGTTTGCCAACGAAAAGCTTTGAGTAATAAAACTTATAAAATATTCCTTGTATTTGAATACACACAGTTGTTTTGAATATTATACAAGAAAATATATACAAGAGTATATATTATACTCATGAGTGATATATATATATTAATAGTTATTATCTGGAGTACATCCGTTCATTATGCAGTCCATAAATTCTCAGTTCCGACGTTTCGCTAGAATCTCATCCAGCATTGACGAGGTGAACCCAACAACAGGGTTGTTGCTCTTCTTCTGTTGTTGGTTATATATATATATATATATATATATATATATATATATATTAATAGTTATTATCTGGAGTACATCCGTTCATTATGCAGTCCATAAATTCTCAGTTCCGACGTTTCGCTAGAATCTCATCCAGCATTGACGAGGTGAACCCAACAACAGGGTTGTTGCTCTTCTTCTGTTGTTGGTTATATATATATATATATATATATATATATATATATATTAATAGTTATTATCTGGAGTACATCCGTTCATTATGCAGTCCATAAATTCTCAGTTCCGACGTTTCGCTAGAATCTCATCCAGCATTGACGAGGTGAACCCAACAACAGGGTTGTTGCTCTTCTTCTGTTGTTGGTTATATATATATATATATATATATATATATATATATATATATATATATATTAATAGTTATTATCTGGAGTACATCCGTTCATTATGCAGTCCATAAATTCTCAGTTCCGACGTTTCGCTAGAATCTCATCCAGCATTGACGAGGTGAACCCAACAACAGGGTTGTTGCTCTTCTTCTGTTGTTGGTTATATATATATATATATATATATATATATATATATATATATATATATATAAAGGAAAAGTAGTTTTATTTAAACCTTTGGTAGTTATTAGGCATTATAAATTATTGTAAGTGACACTCTAATTGGTATTTCTATTGGTGTTTCCATTGTTACAGGGTCGTCTGATGATAACAAGTGATCGAAACGCACAAAAGAGTATAGCCTCTGTCGTTTTTTTTGCATTAGTTATTTTTTAATAACTTTTGTGGCTATGGAATTGTTGTCAATAGTTTTATGAGAAATATAGTTATCTAATATGAAACACGGTTATGTATATATTTAATAATTGAGTTCGTTTAAGAAGACCTATTTTATGACATTTGTAAGTAAAATTTCAAAATATTTGCTACGAAATGTTACAATAATAAAGAACGATATACTTACTTTATCTACAGATAAACATCTATAGGACATTAGTTGTACAAACTTTAAGATAATTAAACTAATAATGAGTGGCACAAAGTTAGGTAAGGTTCTTATCGAATTCTTAGTGAATAAAATTATATAAAGTTGCACTTATATAGGCAGACCTATGACTGACTGTTTTCGTTATATAACAGATAAAAAATATATCTATGCTTCAGATTATATACCACAGAGACAATCCAATTATACAAAATTTGCATCAGTTTAGACCCATGAACTAAGAAATTCGTGAATACATGCTGTCTTTAATTAGAAGCACGTAAATGTATTATGTACTCGTAGTAAATAAAGAACAGAAAATTGTAACAGATAAAAACACTATTCATTGTAAATAAATAGCTTTGGACTCACTAACGCAAGTTTCTTTTTGGTTATAAATATTTTAAAGTCGTTTGAAAATAATCAAAGCTCTTTAATTTTAGGCCAGGAAATAAACCTGCTGACTGAGGCAGACATTTGCACGATTTTTAACACGCAATCTTTCGTCACGACAGTTTGTTTGAAATTGCCATAAACACACGCAGCTCATAATTATTACTTGTTTCTTAAAGAAAGTTCTTTAAACTAAGTCTTAAAATCTTTAATGAATTAATTATGTCACTTAAGCTTCATATTGTCTCAGCTAGTCAAAGCTTACTAATACATAATTGGCTTTGAGACAATACTGGTTCTGTTATTGTATTGATTTGTATTCTGAAAAAGAAATTCGAAAAAAATCAATTTCTAATCACTGTGAAGATCTATAGACTGGGCTTACAGTACGAGCATCAATTTCGGTCAAGTCTGCTCAGGAGTTTCTCTAATCTCGGAATATATATAATATGTTTTCTTGTTTAGTAATCTAAAACAACGTAGGTTATTCAAATACAAGAATATATAGTTATTTATATAAGTGCGAATAATATAAGTGTATATATATATATATATATATATATATATGAGTGTGAATATAAGCAGTGTGTTAAAACCTATGTGTATGGGAAGTTATATTATTTTCTAGTAAATTATTAGTAAATATAACTCACTTAGGAGTAATTTGCTGAGGTTTAATAATAATAAATAATACCCAAAAAACCTTTAACCAAAAATAATATGGTTAGAAGTTTTTGTATATCACATCCATTCATATATATAAATATAATTTCATAAGCCGATAAAAATTATGGGATCATGGATGGTCGTACAGAGCTAGGAGTTGGATGACGTTAAAGATATTGACACGAGGTATTTTAAGTGGTAATAATAGTCAAGATTGTATATATAAATATATATAATATTATAGTTTCTTATTTGTAACATATAAGGAGAAAGGAACAATTCAAGTCATGTAGAAGATGTCTCAGGCAGAAACGGGAAAATGTTTCACAGGTGAAAATAATGAAAAAGGCTGTATAAACATAGACCTGGGAACGCTTCTCTGATGAGATACAATTGGTGGAAGATTTCTCCTGTACTACAGTTTTTCTGTTAAAATGAAAACATTCTAAAAGTTGTAAGGCGTGAGCCTGGTAGTAAAATGAAGTCGATTAAAATGAACTTGTAAAATGTAAAACAATTTTTTTAATTTAACAAGTCTGGCCGGAGAACCCTAGTTGTAGTAATTAACTGATGAAATAACAAAAGATCGGTACGAAAAACAACAAATTACATGTAACAAATACGAAAAACAAGTACAATGAAAAAAATTAAGTAATTTCCTACTGAGGTTAACAGAGAAAAATTTTATTTTATCTACCCTGGAGCACTATTTATGATATTGTGTGGTAACCATGGTAACAGTTGAAAGTTGTACAATAGAGGTTTCGACGACAACTAGATGAGGAAAACAAAATTTTCACATACATCTTTCAAAAATATATATCTAGGTATTAGAAAGTTGGAGCAGTGCCAACACGCGCTAGACTTCAAACAAAAAATATTCACAGTTCGAATCCGGCTGCATCCCACAAATAATTTAATTCATGAATAAATATTTGAAAAAAACTGTATTAAAAACAATTATCATCCACTATAGGTTAAAAAAAATGTATTTGAACTTAGTGAGGATGAATAAAAACATATTTTATTAACGATTGAAATTTGTAAGATATATATATATATATATATATATATATATATATATATATATATATATATATATATATATATATATCAGAAGAGTGTGAGCTAATAGAAGGAATTTAATAACAAACACGTGTACTTTGAAAACAAAACAAACATATGGACAGTTTCATTTTCAAAAGAATGATATAAAAGACACATTTATATAAATCGATTTTTAAAATTAATGCACCACACTTTGTTTAATGATAAAAGAGTCCCAAATGTGAATCATCTCTTCTTGTATCTCGTTTCCATGCTGAAAAACGTGTTCTTTTTGTGCGATGATTTAGTTGGCTTCAACAAAAAACGAACTGATTGGAAATGTTGCATTAGTCTGCAAACACTGATACAATGCAAAAATTGTTCGATTGTGAAAAACATTACTTAAAAAATCTCTAGCTAAAAGATTGTTATATATTTTATTCAATTTGTCACATTATTTTACATAAAATCCACTACATCTTACATCTCAATTAACGACCTACAAAGTTTAGTATGGTTTTATTGTAAATGGGAAACTGAAACCAGGGCGAAATCTTTCGTCAGCTGTAACTCGTTACCCACACCTACCATGGCATGGTTTCGCGATCAAGATGCAGAAATTCTCCCTCGGCCAGCCCGAAGCCCTGATTTAAATACCATTGAAAACATATGGAATACTATGGGTATGCGGTTGGCCAAAAAGAAGCCTACCAACAAGAACGAGCTCAAGCTAATGATCACTCAACTCTGGAAAGACATCAGCAAGGAAGAGTGCAGAAAGCTCATTGACACGATGCCAGACAGTGTAAAAAGCTGCTACAAGGCCAAAGGCGGGCCAATAGACTATTAAGTTCATAGTTTCTTGTTTTTTTCTCAAATTTTCAATTTGAATTTAATTTGTTGTATAAATGAATTGACTTAAAGCTAAAATTTGTACTTTTTTCGCCTGTCCCTAAACTTTTTGCCGGCACTGTAAGTTTGTATGAACTTTTCTCATTATTTCCCTCTCCAAATGAGGAACAAGTGCAGAAATATCCCCCTTTTCCTCCTAGGGCATCCTTAATAGCATTGTGTTACGTTCTTGTCTTACTGATTTGCATTATTTTACCTTATAAAATAATTAATTGATTAGAAGGTGAGTATGTGTTATTGGTGCTTGACAA
Source organism: Prosapia bicincta (assembly GCA_036971475.1). Taxonomy (NCBI): domain Eukaryota; kingdom Metazoa; phylum Arthropoda; class Insecta; order Hemiptera; family Cercopidae; genus Prosapia; species Prosapia bicincta. The sequence goes on along the minus strand of JBAIZL010000009.1, from coordinate 27,742,331 downwards.
TTTCTAAGAACCTCTAAATGACTTACAGGGTTTTATTTCATAAATGAAGTTATTTATCGTCAGATTTTCGCAACACTCCCCTGATCAACAGTGTTTTAAAGATTGCTAATATGAACTGTTTCTATTATTTTCAAAAAATGAGGAACAGTACCCGAAAGATCCCCATTTTCTTTCTAAAACACCCTTATAACATTGTGTTACATTCTTGTCTATGTATTACGGATTTACATTGTATTATTTTATAAAATAAATTACCGTAAATTTGTTTTATTATTTATTTCTGTTATTGAACATTTGTACGATACTCTTAACGAATTAAAAAATAAATTTCTTTGAAGTAAGATTTCTTTCGGGACTCCAAAGACTTAAATTGCTTGATATTTAAAGAAGTCGAAACGTTAAGCTGGAACAAAACACACAGATCCCTCTGCACACATAATAGTGTTATGCCCGCAAAAGATGGGTTTTATTACAGCCTATGCTATGTAATATGGAAATAACTAAGTACTTCGCAGGACTAAAGGAAATAAAACTTTTCCTGAGAAACCCTTCAGCGGGCAAAAGAAACATAAAATTAAGACTTTAGAGTAAAATATTGCGTTCATTTTACCGTAGGAAACTAAGACCCTCCGTAGACTAGAAGCCATTATTTTCATTTAATATCCCCCTTTTATTATTCGTGATGTGTTGGATATGAATAACTCTTTTTGTGAAACTTTTTCAAGCAGTAAATGAATCGTTGTCCGCGATATTGCCAAGTTTACCTCGGCGCAGATAATTTATCAAAGGTTTAAACGGGACCTATAGTAGGGAAATTCATATTGTTGGCACAGGCAGCTACTTTCGTACGTGATAAAGTAAATCGAACATTAAAAAATACACTAGGTAATCATGGGATGGGCTTATATTTGTAAAGGTGTTAAGATTTATCGTCTGAACATATTACAAAAGTGTCGATTTATAAAAAAAGCTTATCAAGATATTAACAGTTTATTATTTAGACATAATATCATTAAACTGCAACCCAAAGTAATTACTTTATGAATTATAATTTATAACCTAATGCACGTTTAAATCACATGGTAGTCATCTTCAGAGATACTAACACATCTGAGTGTAAGCCCATCACAGAAGATAGTTAACATGTAATTGAACTGTGCATTATTAAACGATTTATAGTTAGTAAATTAATTTTCTTTTAATTTTGAGTTAACATTGCACAGTTGCTCAAAGTAATAAATAATGATATCATTTGTTTACCCCATTATGACGCCCAAATATCATTTACACCCCCCTGTAAAGCGGAGCCGTATGAAAATGCCTCGGCTTTACATTAAGTATAATTTACTGAGCATTGCTTCCTTGTCGAAATTGATTTTATTGGTGTCTAACTTTATCATTAAACAATAAACTCTATAAATTATTTTAGAAAATTCACAGAAAATTTATTTAAATAGTATAAAGTAAATACAATGAAAAAATGTAAGAAATTGAAAAAGTTTGATTTGAAAAAAGTTATTTCACTCATGAAACATTCAATATTTTCAAATATAATAACACTTTTTGTTTACTCTTATAGTGTAATATGATTATTTAATATACCGAAAGCATTTGTTTTGAACCTAATGTTAACGTTTATATGACTATAGGATTAATTAAACGCATGAGGAACACGGAAATGCAAGAGAAAATGCTCATCAAGACTGAAACTGAACGTTCAAATCATTCGATCAGGTGCGTATTAGTCTGTAAGTAGAGAGGAAATTCCAAAAAGGAAATCTAAATAAGACGGACTCATGAAGTATGAAAATGGCGAAATTATGATAAAACTGGAATCAGCTAAAAATACTTCAGCAAAGAATTCGAAAGAAAATAATAATTTTGCCTTTAGTATCCTAAGCGGGAAGAAAACTGTTAAAGATGCAATTCGAGGGAAGAAAATAAACAAGAAATTTCGAATTTCAATCAATAATGTTAACTTGATGCAAAACATCTTACAAAATTGATCGTGTGGTGTAAAACAATACACAATAAACAGGTTGAAAAACCAATTTAAATGGCTAGAGTTATAGAAGGTAAATAAGTTAGAAGAAAGTGAAGAACCTGCCGATATTCTAACTTGGAAGAAACTGAAATAAAAGAGGAGGAGAGAAGTAAGATGAAGAAAACAAAGAGAAGGCAGAGAAGTATATGAATCAGAAAACGTATGTTAAAGGAAGAGGATAAAACAAAGTTGACTTCAAACATTTTGAAAGCAATGAGCTCTATAACACTACACCAACTTTATTGATATTGACCCTCTTATGATGTAGTATATAAAAAAATTGCATGTGTGTAAATCGTAGAGCGTGACGTCGCACATTGAAATTTCAGCGAAAATAATCCGGATATGAACGATTTGATCAAATATTTCTGATAGCAAAAGTTGCGCAGTTTTTGTTTTCAATGTCATGAAGAAAGGTAATGTTTAAATACTTTTCAAAGGAGTTATCTACATATTAAAAAGTTATTACGTAACGACATATTTTATTAAACTTTGTAACGACTTATTTCATACAACCGTTTAATTACTAGTACATTATGATACATACTGTATTGAAGACTAGTATACAACCGTTTAATTACTAGTACATTATCATACATACTGTATTGAAGACTAGTATACAACCGTTTAATTACTAGTACATTATGATACATACTGTATTGAAGACTAGTATACAACCGTTTAATTACTAGTACATTATCATACATACTGTATTGAAGACTAGTATACAACCGTTTAATTACTAGTACATTATGATACATACTGTATTGAAGACTAGTATACAACCGTTTAATTACTAGTACATTATCATACATACTGTATTGAAGACTAGTATACAACCGTTTAATTACTAGTACATTATGATACATACTGTATTGAAGACTAGTATACAACCGTTTAATTACTAGTACATTATGATACATACTGTATTGAAGACTAGTATACAACCGTTTAATTACTAGTACATTATGATACATACTGTATTGAAGACTAGTATACAACCGTTTAATTACTAGTACATTATGATACATACTGTATTGAAGACTAGTATACAACCGTTTAATTACTAGTACATTATGATACATACTGTATTGAAGACTAGTATACAACCGTTTAATTACTAGTACATTATCATACATACTGTATTGAAGACTAGTATACAACCGTTTAATTACTAGTACATTATCATACATACTGTATTGAAGACTAGTATACAACCGTTTAATTACTAGTACATTATCATACATACTGTATTGAAGACTAGTATACAACCGTTTAATTACTAGTACATTATCATACATACTGTATTGAAGACTAGTATACAACCGTTTAATTACTAGTACATTATCATACATACTGTATTGAAGACTAGTATACAACCGTTTAATTACTAGTACATTATCATACATACTGTATTGAAGACTAGTATACAACCGTTTAATTACTAGTACATTATCATACATACTGTATTGAAGACTAGTATACAACCGTTTAATTACTAGTACATTATCATACATACTGTATTGAAGACTAGTATACAACCGTTTAATTACTAGTACATTATGATACATACTGTATTGAAGCCTAGTATACAACCGTTTAATTACTAGTACATTATGATACATACTGTATTGAAGACTAGTATACAACCGTTTAATTACTAGTACATTATGATACATACTGTATTGAAGACTAGTATACAACCGTTTAATTACTAGTACATTATGATACATACTGTATTGAAGACTAGTATACAACCGTTTAATTACTAGTACATTATGATACATACTGTATTGAAGACTAGTATACAACCGTTTAATTACTAGTACATTATCATACATACTGTATTGAAGACTAGTATACAACCGTTTAATTACTAGTACATTATCATACATACTGTATTGAAGACTAGTATACAACCGTTTAATTACTAGTACATTATGATACATACTGTATTGAAGACTAGTATACAACCGTTTAATTACTAGTACATTATGATACATACTGTATTGAAGACTAGTATACAACCGTTTAATTACTAGTACATTATGATACATACTGTATTGAAGACTAGTATACAACCGTTTAATTACTAGTACATTATGATACATACTGTATTGAAGACTAGTACTAATTTTAAATATAGTTATATGGAAAAGTTTATTTTTATTAATACGTTAGGAGTAAATATAGCTAGTTAATATACTAACCATAAATTGAGTGGTTGAATAATTACTTCAACTAATTATTTATTATATATACTTATTAATGCCCAGTTAGATAAAAGATTATAAATGAAATAAATTTACATTTAAAATTATATTAACAGACAAGGTTAAAGTACGCTCTATATTGCACGAGTTTCACACCTTTTCTAAAGAACTGTAATATGTATAATAAAAATCTAATCAAATTGAACAGTTGCATTGCCAGTTTGTTAGGTTTGTATGGTTGTATTTAGTGCAAACATATACTTAAATGAATTTGTTTATATAAATGCAATTGTTTGAATGTACAATCTGTAGTCAGGTCTAACGGCCATGGTTTTTCAAAGGTTTTCATTTCTTTAATATTTTAAAAACTAATATGGAAAATGATTAGGTGTACACTCATAAGATTTTGTATAATAAAAACACGCTTGATGCGTGATGTTAGACAGAGTATCTATGGTTGAATTAATTAAAAATATAGAAGGGAAGGTGTCTTTTAGTAGGTTTGAAAATAGTACAAACAAAGAAGGATATCAGGCCTGGATGAGGACGACAAAATATTCGTCGAAACCTTGCCAGATTCTTAATAAATACGCGTTCCCACATTCTTAATAAATACGTGTCTGTCTCTCGCAACAACGATGTTTTCATTTAATATGGAAAGTGATGAGTTGTACATTCAGGAGATTTTGTAAAATAAAAACACGCTTGATGTGTGATGTTAGACAGAGTTGAATTCATTAAAAATGTAGGAAGAAAGGGGCCTTCTAGTAGGTTTGAAAATAGGACAAAGGAGGAGATCAGGCCTGAATGAGGACGACAAAATACTTGTCGAAACGTTCCCAGATTCTTAATAAATACGTATCTGTCTCTCGCAAAAACTTTGTTTTCATTTAATATGGAAAATGATGAGTTGTACATTCAAAAGATTTTGTAAAATAAAAACACGCTTGATGCGTGATGTTAGACAGAGTTGAATTAATTAAAAATGTAGGAAGAAAGTTGTCTTCTAGTAGGTTTGAAAATAGTACAAAGGAGGAGATCAGCCCTGAATGAGGATGACAAAATACTTGTCGAAACGTTCCCAGATTCTTAATAAATACGTGTCTGTCTCTCGCAAAAACGGTGTTTTCATTTAATATGGAAAATGATGAGTTGTACATTCAAAAGATTTTGTAAAATAAAAACACGCTTGATGCGTGATGTTAGACAGAGTATCTATGGTTGAATTAATTAAAAATATAGAAGGGAAGGTGTCTTTTAGTAGGTTTGAAAATAGTACAAACAAAGAAGGATATCAGGCCTGGATGAGGACGACAAAATATTCGTCGAAACCTTGCCAGATTCTTAATAAATACGCGTTCCCACATTCTTAATAAATACGTGTCTGTCTCTCGCAACAACGATGTTTTCATTTAATATGGAAAGTGATGAGTTGTACATTCAGGAGATTTTGTAAAATAAAAACACGCTTGATGTGTGATGTTAGACAGAGTTGAATTCATTAAAAATGTAGGAAGAAAGGGGCCTTCTAGTAGGTTTGAAAATAGGACAAAGGAGGAGATCAGGCCTGAATGAGGACGACAAAATACTTGTCGAAACGTTCCCAGATTCTTAATAAATACGTGTCTGTCTCTCGCAAAAACTTTGTTTTCATTTAATATGGAAAATGATGAGTTGTACATTCAAAAGATTTTGTAAAATAAAAACACGCTTGATGCGTGATGTTAGACAGAGTATCTATGGTTGAATTAATTAAAAATATAGAAGGGAAGGTGTCTTTTAGTAGGTTTGAAAATAGTACAAACAAAGAAGGATATCAGGCCTGGATGAGGACGACAAAATATTCGTCGAAACCTTGCCAGATTCTTAATAAATACGCGTTCCCACATTCTTAATAAATACGTGTCTGTCTCTCGCAACAACGATGTTTTCATTTAATATGGAAAGTGATGAGTTGTACATTCAGGAGATTTTGTAAAATAAAAACACGCTTGATGTGTGATGTTAGACAGAGTTGAATTCATTAAAAATGTAGGAAGAAAGGGGCCTTCTAGTAGGTTTGAAAATAGGACAAAGGAGGAGATCAGGCCTGAATGAGGACGACAAAATACTTGTCGAAACGTTCCCAGATTCTTAATAAATACGTGTCTGTCTCTCGCAAAAACTTTGTTTTCATTTAATATGGAAAATGATGAGTTGTACATTCAAAAGATTTTGTAAAATAAAAACACGCTTGATGCGTGATGTTAGACAGAGTATCTATGGTTGAATTAATTAAAAATATAGAAGGGAAGGTGTCTTTTAGTAGGTTTGAAAATAGTACAAACAAAGAAGGATATCAGGCCTGGATGAGGACGACAAAATATTCGTCGAAACCTTGCCAGATTCTTAATAAATACGCGTTCCCACATTCTTAATAAATACGTGTCTGTCTCTCGCAACAACGATGTTTTCATTTAATATGGAAAGTGATGAGTTGTACATTCAGGAGATTTTGTAAAATAAAAACACGCTTGATGTGTGATGTTAGACAGAGTTGAATTCATTAAAAATGTAGGAAGAAAGGGGCCTTCTAGTAGGTTTGAAAATAGGACAAAGGAGGAGATCAGGCCTGAATGAGGACGACAAAATACTTGTCGAAACGTTCCCAGATTCTTAATAAATACGTGTCTGTCTCTCGCAAAAACTTTGTTTTCATTTAATATGGAAAATGATGAGTTGTACATTCAAAAGATTTTGTAAAATAAAAACACGCTTGATGCGTGATGTTAGACAGAGTTGAATTAATTAAAAATGTAGGAAGAAAGTTGTCTTCTAGTAGGTTTGAAAATAGTACAAAGGAGGAGATCAGCCCTGAATGAGGATGACAAAATACTTGTCGAAACGTTCCCAGATTCTTAATAAATACGTGTCTGTCTCTCGCAAAAACGGTGTTTTCATTTAATATGGAAAATGATGAGTTGTACATTCAAAAGATTTTGTAAAATAAAAACACGCTTGATGCGTGATGTTAGACAGAGTATCTATGGTTGAATTAATTAAAAATATAGAAGGGAAGGTGTCTTTTAGTAGGTTTGAAAATAGTACAAACAAAGAAGGATATCAGGCCTGGATGAGGACGACAAAATATTCGTCGAAACCTTGCCAGATTCTTAATAAATACGCGTTCCCACATTCTTAATAAATACGTGTCTGTCTCTCGCAACAACGATGTTTTCATTTAATATGGAAAGTGATGAGTTGTACATTCAGGAGATTTTGTAAAATAAAAACACGCTTGATGTGTGATGTTAGACAGAGTTGAATTCATTAAAAATGTAGGAAGAAAGGGGCCTTCTAGTAGGTTTGAAAATAGGACAAAGGAGGAGATCAGGCCTGAATGAGGACGACAAAATACTTGTCGAAACGTTCCCAGATTCTTAATAAATACGTGTCTGTCTCTCGCAAAAACTTTGTTTTCATTTAATATGGAAAATGATGAGTTGTACATTCAAAAGATTTTGTAAAATAAAAACACGCTTGATGCGTGATGTTAGACAGAGTATCTATGGTTGAATTAATTAAAAATATAGAAGGGAAGGTGTCTTTTAGTAGGTTTGAAAATAGTACAAACAAAGAAGGATATCAGGCCTGGATGAGGACGACAAAATATTCGTCGAAACCTTGCCAGATTCTTAATAAATACGCGTTCCCACATTCTTAATAAATACGTGTCTGTCTCTCGCAACAACGATGTTTTCATTTAATATGGAAAGTGATGAGTTGTACATTCAGGAGATTTTGTAAAATAAAAACACGCTTGATGTGTGATGTTAGACAGAGTTGAATTCATTAAAAATGTAGGAAGAAAGGGGCCTTCTAGTAGGTTTGAAAATAGGACAAAGGAGGAGATCAGGCCTGAATGAGGACGACAAAATACTTGTCGAAACGTTCCCAGATTCTTAATAAATACGTGTCTGTCTCTCGCAAAAACTTTGTTTTCATTTAATATGGAAAATGATGAGTTGTACATTCAAAAGATTTTGTAAAATAAAAACACGCTTGATGCGTGATGTTAGACAGAGTTGAATTAATTAAAAATGTAGGAAGAAAGTTGTCTTCTAGTAGGTTTGAAAATAGTACAAAGGAGGAGATCAGCCCTGAATGAGGATGACAAAATACTTGTCGAAACGTTCCCAGATTCTTAATAAATACGTGTCTGTCTCTCGCAAAAACGGTGTTTTCATTTAATATGGAAAATGATGAGTTGTACATTCAAAAGATTTTGTAAAATAAAAACACGCTTGATGCGTGATGTTAGACAGAGTTGAATTAATTAAAAATGTAGGAAGAAAGTTGTCTTCTAGTAGGTTTGAAAATAGTACAAAAGAGGAGATCAGGCCTGAATGAAGATGACAATTTCGTCATCGAAACGTTCCCAGATTCTTAATAAATACGTTTCTTTTTCTCACGCATCAACCGTGATTCATTTAATAAGGAATATGTTCATGAAAAACTAATTTTAAAAAATAATTTTATTTGCTTAGCTATTTATTATAAATTGAAACATCTATTGAAAGTATACGTATTTTACAATGGTAGTCTAATATTCCTTCAGCGCTATACTTTTATTATTTGTAATGTAACTGTAATATATTTGGGCGAATTCACATCGTATTAAAGGATTTCCTTTGTGAGGGGTTTACGTTATCATAGCCTGCAGCCCCTTTGTCTTCCTTTTGTTTTTGTACTGCACAATGCCCGACCTCGCACTATATTAGAATACACTACCTATTTTGCATATATACCGCTTGCTTATCCGATTACCATGGTTGATGGTTTGGGGTGGTGCTGTGAGGTTATTATTAAATTATAATGAAATTCTTACAGAGCCTGTGGTTAGCTTCGGCATTGCGGCGAATTGAAAACGTTTCGTACCGACGTTTTGCATGCATATCGATTACGTACCATTAAACTCAAAGCGTCAATTAGTATTTAATTTCAGGCAGTTTTGTTATCGAATAACTGTTATCGTATTCGTTCATTCGATAATTTGTGAACATTATTTCATTGAATCATTATTAATAATTTAATCATTATTAATTAATTAATTCGATAATTAACATTAATTTTTAAAAGGCATTTGTTACCATAAATATCGGATTTATTATTTTGTCAAATTAATTTGTGCTTAACACACTTAAGCCACTACGTAAAAGATATAGATCCAGCCAGGAACGACGAGCTTGCTACTTCCTTATACGTAAGCGCAAAGATCTGATAGATTTCTTTCAGAAGTAAAAAGGTGATAATATTAATCAACTATTTTGAAAACTAATTGTCGTACAATCATAACAATACACAACACTCTATAATCACAATACTTTGTATTGACCTTATGTACATCAACTGTAATGCAACTATCCTAATAGGCAGCAAAAAATGTAGAGATGATGCCTCTGAAGATGGTTGTTTTGCAACCGAAATGTCTATAAGTTTGTTAGAAAATATTGTGTTTATTAGAAAGGTTTCTATTAATTAACAAACAAATGTAGCATTGAAAATCCATTGCTTAGGGCTTCAATATCTAAACTTACTACACAACATCAAGAGCCCAGTGGTACAATATATTACAGTAAAAATCTTGGAAATAATCAAAATAAAACAAAAATAATAAAAAAATAACTGTTAATTCAAGTTTCCTAAGATTGAACCCTTATGTACATTCGATGATCATGTCATCATCAGAGGGTCATACTATAAAATTACAATTTAAAAAAAAACAATAAGTTACAAACTAGACTGGCCTGTTTTATGGATTGTAATTTTTCTAAGACCCTATGATGATGGTGACATGGTCATCGAAATGTACATAAGGGCTTAATCTTAGATAACTTGTATTATCAGTTATTTTTTTTGGTATTTTGATTGTTTCCAACATTTTTAATGTAAACAATGTCATCTTCAGAGGGATTTATTTTTAAAAAAATACAAATTGTTGAATGCTTTGTTTTAATTTAGTAAATAGAAGTTTTTTATTGTAATGTTTTTGAATAAATCCCTCTGTTTTTGAATAAATCAGCCATTATTCAGATGTTGGACAGTGAATTCTTAATGTTAAATGTGTCTATGAATACATCGAGACCTTTTTACTAATAATTAATTATATAGACTTAAAAATGTTTTACAAGACTTACTGTGGTTAGATGGCGTTATTGTGTTTGAACCCTGACCAATTATACGGCTTTACGTTATAATTAAAACGTTTTGAAGCTGCATTACTCTCGGCACTTCCCATGACCACCATGACTCAATTCCTTCAATTAGGTCACTCTCTCCGTATATATATATATATATATATATATATATATATATATATATATATATATCTTGCACAAATTTCCAGAGCTTAATAAAATATGTTTCTTTTATCCAATCTAATTGAAATATATTTTTTTAACCGGTAGTGGATGGGAATAGCTGTTAATACAGATTTTTCAAATATTTATTCAATATTTATATTTTTAAAATGCCGATATTTCAGTTGAATTCGAACTACATGTTTAAAATCTAGGACTTTGGCACTGAATTAACTTTTCCATTGATGGATTGCTATTAGTCAAAGATGAATATAAGAGGAAGGTTCCTTGTAATAATGAAGAAATATGAGAGATAGATAGAATGAGAAATTACAGACCGCAATTAGATTCATAAATTAGTAACGAAAAAAACGCAAATAATTGTTAACAAACAAAAATAATAGTTCAAAAGCATGTACTGTATAGAAAAAAATGGAAAATTGCGAGGAAATTCGCTTTCTATTTTGGCACTTTATATTGTGATTCTGACATATGTATATACATATTTATATTATTTGTAATTTTAAAATAAAAAGTAACAAAAATGAAGTCCTTTTTTGGCTCAGCAAGAATAGACCTACTTTTTTATATTACTAATAGTGTTAAAGGCTATAAACATGAACTGCTTTCACTATATTCTAAGCAATATAAAAAAACAGCCCAGAAAGATCCCTATTTTTTCTTAGGACAATCTTAATAGCGTTGTGTTCAGTTCTTGCCTTAAGCATTTACATGATTTTATTTTATAAAATATATTATTGTGATTAGATGGTATTTTTTTAGTTAATTATGTGTTTGACATTTGTACGATACTTTAAAAGAATTTAAAAAAATAAATTTCTTTGAAGTAACATTTCTTTCGGGACTCCAACGACTTAAATTGCTTGATATTTAAAGAAGTCGAAACGTTAAGCTGGAACAAAACACACAGATCTCTCTGCACACGTAATGGCGTTATGCCCGCAAAAGATGGGTTTTATTACAGCCTATGCTATGTAATATGGAAATAACTAAGTACTTTGCAGGACTAAAGGAAATAAAACTTTTTCTTGAGAAACCCTTCAGCGGGCAAAAGAAACATAAAATTAAGACTTTAGAGTAAAATATTGCGTTCATTTTACCGTAGGAAACTAAGACCCTCCGTAGACTAGAAGCCATTATTTTCATTTAATATCCCCCTTTTATTATTCGTGATGTGTTGGATATGAATAACTCTTTTTGTGAAACTTTTTCAAGCAGTAAATGAATCGTTGTCCGCGATATTGCCAAGTTTACCTCGGCGCAGATAATTTATCAAAGGTTTAAACGGGGCCTATAGTAGGGAGATTCGTATTGTTGGCACAGGCCAACCTTCGTACGTGCAAAAGTAAATCGAACAAATTCACTAGTTAATCATGGGATGAGCTTCAAATTGTAAAGGAGTTGGTTTTTTATTTGAACATATTACCATAACATATGACAGATATATATATATATATATATATATATATATATATATATATATATATATATACATATATATTATGCTATTTTATAAATGTTAGAAGCTATTAGGATAATTAAATGGTAATATTTAAGATTTATGTCCTCAAAATTTTACCTTGACATAGTAAGACGTTTATGTTGATTTATGGAAGGAACCATCTGGATAGGAAAAATATAATTTTAAATTGTAGTTTAATTCCCTTAGCGTATAACGACGCAGGCTGTAATGGTTAAAGTCATTTGTGTTTCCTGCTATTTGATCTAAGTATAAATAGGTGGACCCATTAGACGTTGTAGGTATTATATATAATGAATATTTACTGATTGGATAAAGGCAAGTATTTTCTGAGATAGTGC
>JBAIZL010000009.1:27719894-27724894 GCA_036971475.1 Prosapia bicincta | reverse complement strand
ACGAAATATTTCTACCAGTACATTTAAACCTAAATACCAATATATCTATTCCACTATCTATTAATCATATTTATCTATCAAAATATCCACCAATATATCTATTCATCTATCTATCAATCATATTTATCTATCAAAATATCCACCAATATATATGTTCAACTATCTATAAATCAAAATTATCTATCAAAATATCCACCAATATATCTATTCAACTATCTAATCTATCTATTTATCATATTTATCTATCTACCAATATACGTATACAAGTATCCATCTATAATATCTATCGATTTATCATATATATTTATCTATCCATCAATGTATCTACACCCACACACAGTTACGTACACACACACACACACACAAACACACACACACACACACACACATACACAACCACACACACACACACACACACACACACACACACACACACACACACACACACACACACACACACACACACACACACACACACACACACACCACACACACACACACACACACACACACACACACACACACACACACACACACACACACACACACACACACACACACACACACACACACACACACACACACACACACACACACACACACACACACACACACACACACACACACACACAAACACACACACACACACACACACACTAACACACACACTATGTCTCTCTCTCACACACACATACGCACGCTCGCGCGATAGCAAAGTTTGAAAACAAACCGACTTTTTCGTAAAGTAAGTAGTTCACACACAATACGTTTGGCGAGAATTGTGGTTTCAGCTAAAAGCCAGAATTTTAACTTTAATATTTCGTAACACATTAACTGAAGGGTTATTTCGAATTGCTATTATTAATTATACACATGTCGACTGCTAGACCGCTAATGTGCCGCAAACCCGACTTGCCCTTGTTTTCTATTGGCACATGTTGCCTTGAGGTTTTCAGAACGTTTTCTGATGTTATTTTAGTTGCTTCATTGATGTAATTTTAATGGCTGCACCAAATGTAGGAATTAAAGCAATAACGACCCCTATAGGCCTCTACGAAAAAGTAAAGGTGGAAATTCGTAGAACTGAATTATGTGCAACCCTTTGAGAGATATAATTGTTTTATAATATAATATTGTATATATATTTATTAATACAAATAAAATAACTTTAGGTTGTATTTTAACCGTTTTTCCATTCACAGAAACTAAAACAATTAATATACAGAAATTTTAAAGATAAGTAAAGTAACTAAACGCGTTCTGAGTTGGATCTAATTGTATTTCACCTGCTTGTTTTTATCTTAAGACAACACCCTGTTTATACAATATTTTATTTTAGTTTAATACTATTTAAGTAGTTCTACATAACGACTATAATTAGAAAACACTATTGGTTTTAGGGTAATTCTTTCAAACGATTACTTTTGACGTTTTGTTTAACAAAACATTTTCAACTATTTCATTTCTCACTTCTTTCCTATCCTTTTGTTTATCTCGAAATCGATAGATTATTCTTTGGAAAAATGTTAATAACGTATTTCGTTAATTTTCGAACATAAAACGAAATTGTGAATTAGAAACGATATCGATTACTATGGCAACAGTACGAGGAAGATAAACGAAAGGGTAACGGCCTAGAAAGTGAAAATGATAACTATAAACGTAGTTATGGTAACGTAATTGTTATAGTAGCGGTAACAAAATAACAATATCAATAGTGAGACTGAACACAATAACAGATAAATTATGGGTACGAAAACAGTAGCGCTAATGATAAGCTAACAGTAGAGGAATAATTACGACAAGAGTTATGCAGGAGATAGTACCAATAGCGATTACGATAATTTATTGGTAACGTTACAAACAATAATGAAGTGAAGTGGTAAATGTAAAAATTTCGTTCACATTAAATACTATAAAGAATAATGGAATAGTTGATGAGAACGGGATTGTTAAAAGTGGCAACGATAAATAACAAAATAAGCGAGTTATAAAAGGTGAACCTCAGGATACTGGTATTGATAACAAATAGGGATTGCAGTAACGTTACTGTAATGATATCTACATGAATATTGATAACAAATAGGGATTGCAGTAACGTTACTGTAATGATATCTACATGAATATTGATAACAAATAGGGATTGCAGTAACGTTACTGTAATGATATCTACATGAATATTGATAACAAATAGGGATTGCAGTAACGTTACTGAAATGATATCTACATGAATATTGATAACAAATAGCGATTGCAGTAACGTTACTGTAATGATATCTACATGAATATTGATAACAAATAGGGATATCAATAACGTTACTGTAATGATATCTACATGAATATTGATAACAAATAGGGATTTGCAGTAACGTTACTGTAATGATATCTACATGAATATTGATAACAATTGTAATGACAAATGTTAAGATAAAGTATCCTCAATAATAACTAAGTAGTAAACACTAAGACGTTGTAAAGGTGTATATAACGTTAACAATAAATAATATAAACATGGTTGTAAAAGATAAAGCAATTGGTAATAAAATCAGCAACGGTAAATAACAGTAACAACAGAGAGGCTGTAAACAATATCAACAGTCATAATAAGAATAGGATACCGGTAAGATAATAGTAATGATATCAACATGTTTAATGATAACCATGGTAAAAACCGCGATGATATTGTGACAAAGTACCAATAAAAGTGAGGCATAAGTAAATAACAAGTAAAAATAATAAAAGTTTACAATTAACAACAAGCAATAAAAACATTGTAAAGTATTACTATAATGAAGATGAAAACCACAACAGTAATGTAATAGAAACAATAAAGATACTGTAAACTATAACGGTAAATAACAAGAGAAGAGCGAGGTTATAAACAATAACGGTAGTAACAACGGTTGTAATAAGAATAAGCGGTAAAGTAATATTAATGATAATTATTTTCAATAATGATAACGGTAGTAAAGAGATAACAGAAATATTATCATGATAAAGTATCAATAATAATAACAAATAAGTAAACAACGTACTAGTAAAAGTAGCAATATCGTTTCAAATTAATAACATGAGCATTAATAATATTTTAAAATATTACTGCAATAGTGCTAATAGCCTTAACGGTAAAGTAACAGAAACAATAACAATATTGTGAACGATAACGGTATCAACGGCAAAGAACAACATTAAAACGAGGTTATAAACAATAATGACAGTAACAACTGCTAAAATACGAATAGGATAACGAAAAGTAACAGTGGGGATATCTATTTTACTAAGTAACAGTAGAAATAGTTTTATGAGAAATTATCATTATTATTAACGACTAAGTAAACATCAACGAAGTATTAAAGGTAAAAATAAATTTGACAAAAGTCCTAATCATTATAAGCCATAACGATATTTTTAAATATAACTCTAATGATAACATCGACACCTGTGAAGTAACAGGAACAATAACAAGATTGTAAACGATAATGATATTGATAACAATAAAGATAGAGCCACAACAAATATATCAAGAATACGATATACATAGTAGAAAACATGTATGGAAATATATTGTGGAATAAAAATATAAAAATATGTTGTGGAATATATTGGAAATAAATAAGAAAATATTATACAAAAAAAAATTATTTAGAGAACAAAATAGTAGAGTTTTACTATTTATAGATGCTAACCTGAGAGAAATGGTCTCTTCTTGTGGATCAGTGACACAGTCAACAGTTTTATCATGACCAAGGACTTTATTCCATAACTTATTTAATATTTTTTATCTTATTTTGTTCCATGATTCGGCTATTCAGTACACAACTTCATTAACTGTCTTTTTTTGGAAATCTCACAATGGTTTCTTGCCTTTCAGTCGCTTCTACGAGAGTTTGTAATAGGGAATGTCTGAACTTTTTTCATACATTTCAGAACACCCCAATCTATTGGCGGGATTAACATCAACAGTTCTTTAACATTTGCGGGATATAATCAGGTTACAGTTAAACATTATCGGGATTCGGCGGTGCACTGTCTAACAGTAAATCATTTGCGTTTATTTTCAAATGGATAAAATTGTCTGAATTAAAAATATGCTCAAATTTAACGGAGCCTCAAAAAATCAAATTTTGGATTTTCGAGACTCTACTGAACATTTCTTCTTCTTATTTTAAGCATATAATCCCAAAATTATAAGCTTATTATAATCTCACAATAATAAATTATAATGCGCCAATTGGTTGTATCTTATACACTAAACACACTTTAAAATAAGTTTTACACTTGCCTAAAGTAGTACCAAATATGGGTTTTTAAATGATAATGTCCATATTGGGATATGAACCATTGTGAATCAGTGTTATAGTTTAAGTTGATAATGGGATTTTTCAGGAAGACAAATTATTTAAAATAACTAACGCTTTACTAATATTGGAAATAATAAAAGCAATTTTTAAGGTGTTTCTTTAAAACCGATTTTTGATAGTAGTTTACCCTAAGTATTTTGTTTTTCCACAGAGTAAACGGTTTTAATTAACTTTAGTAAGCATTGTTTAAAATTATTATGGAACAAGCAAGTTATTACTAAAACTATTAAGACCCAAAGTACTTAAGCTAAAGTTCTGCAAAGTTGTTTTAATTAAAGCATTTATAAAACCGTTCCGCCGACGCGCGCCATTAATTATTCCATTAAATGCTCTTGGCGAATGTGTATAAGTTCGTAACGAGGATGCGCTGGATCAATCTCTACGTGACGTGCGGAACACTCCCGCGGTTCTTAGTGGAACAACAGTTTAGTCAAGTGGATTCTTCTTCTGGTTGGATGTTTTAGACGGAAAAAATCATCTCGTTTCATAAAACAGCTGATTTCATTGTATAGGTTATGTTGAAAAACGGCTGATATTTAATTGAAATGTTATATTTTATTCGTAAATAAATGTAATATTTCATATTTATTTAAACCTAACTATAATTTAATAAATTTATTGATAATTAGTTAAATATCT
>JBAIZL010000009.1:27702394-27717394 GCA_036971475.1 Prosapia bicincta | reverse complement strand
CTCAAGAATTACATGCCTATTAAGGAGTCTTGATTTAGGATATTGTATTTTTTCAATGTTATTGTAAACACTATGATATATATATATATATATATATATATGTGTGTGTGTGTGTGTGTGTGTGTTTGTGTGTGGGTGTGTGTGTGTGCGTGTGTGTGTATGTGTGTGTGTGCGTGTGTGTGTGTGTTTCTGCGTGTGTGCGTGTGTGTGTGTGTGTGTGTGTGTGTGTGTGTGTGTGTGTGTGAGAGAGAGAGAGAGAGAGAGAGAGAGAGAGAGAATGTGATGAATAGTTAATATCCGGAGTAGATCCGTTCATTTTAGTGCATTAAAATGCAGTTAAAACTTTTCG
Source organism: Prosapia bicincta (assembly GCA_036971475.1). NCBI lineage: Eukaryota > Metazoa > Arthropoda > Insecta > Hemiptera > Cercopidae > Prosapia > Prosapia bicincta. The sequence continues at coordinate 27,717,045 of JBAIZL010000009.1, read as the reverse complement.
CCAGAATCTTATTTAGCATTGACGAAGTAAACCCCAAAACAGTAGTCTTAAAGTGCAAATGAAGAATACAGACATCTCCGCTCCTTATATAGAGTAAATAATTAACGTCAACCGGTACACACCTGAGTTAAATAGTTGCTCGCATTATTTTCCTTTTTGTTATCTCAGCTTTGAATTTACTCGCAGTTTGGAAATGCGTTATCCATAGATTTTAGTGGCAGAGTGGTGAACTAAAAGAAAGGAAAGCGAGCAATTGTTTAGCTCAGGTGTGTCGATGGACTCAATGGGCGGGGCTACCTTCCTCTATATAAGGAGCGGAGCTGTCTGTGACTAGATTATTGTAAATCCATTCTAGCAATAAGTACATTACTACAAATTATTATACTCATGTCACAATATCCGTACTACACACATGTTTAATGCATGTACCAAAAAACAACAAATTGTCACTAAAAAAAAAGTTGGTCAGGCAGTCTCAAAAACAGCTTGGGCTACGGACATATAGAAGGCAACTAGTGACGGCAAAGCAACGCCAAGCTAAGTTGCTTTTTCAGAGCGTATACAGTTGAAAGCACATTCATAGTTAAGTGATAGCAACGCGGCTAGCGAGTGACACAGAAACTAGAGTTACTCCGGTCACGACATGCTGTAAACTCGTTGCTCAGTTTCTCAGTTGCCAGAAGTATTTGTTGTTTTGTCTATGCGTTTCTCAAGAGTGCTCCAGTATTTAAATAATTATTATTTTTATTTGTATTTTTAAAGAAAAATATTGCTAAAGTAAAAGCAAAATATTGCTGGTTCCGGTCATGATTTGTGTATCCAACAACTTCAAGACGATACGAATGATTACCAACAATTTTTTCAAAATATATAAAATCGGGGTTAATATATAGTCTTAATGACTATATCTTAATAGTTTATTTTAAATTTCTTTGAAAAATTACTAGTTTTAATATGTAGAACATAAATATCAACGTTTTCCGCTAAAAATAAGGAAAGTTACTATTTTCATATTTTAAATGTTAGTCTGTAATGACATGTAGGCCTATAGCTGAACCGGTCACGCAGTAACTACAGCGCACTGCACTACGTCTAGATTTGTTTGTAATTTTATACTTTACTATATACCTTTATTAAAATATACTTATAAAGTATCAAGTCAGGATAGATTTATTTATAATTTTATTCAACAGTATACACTGAATTGTCTATTTTTGTAACGTTTTTGTAGCTTCTTTCTTAAAATATAGACAAGTACGGCATCCTCCTCTGACGATGAAATAACTGACAACTAAACTAGCAACTTCATATGAACAATCGTGTAAACTGACTAGCAACTTTTCTAATAGCAACTCAAGTTTACGTTGCGTTGCGATGACCAATTTCTTTTTGAATGTCCGCAGTCTTAATGACGTATTTTTATAATTGTAGTTGCTATTTTAAATTAAAATCTACCTCGTTTTAGGTTAGGTTTAAGATATCGGTTAGACTAAGTTTATAGATTAGGTTATATTACATCTAATGTGAATATTGTGATGGACTAGGTCGAAACTGACCAGCTGATGAAGAGCGTTGGACACCAGAACTATCGTTGAATATTCATACGGCCAGCGCAATCTATCGAAGGACAGAAATGATTGATATTCAATCCTGGAGAGGGCGTTTCGACAGCCGCGATAAGTCAAACACGCGGAATCACCTCTGCTTGTAAACCAAATTGGATTTAGATTGTTGCAAACGATAAGCAGAGCGGCGTGTGCTCGTAATGGCGGATATTTACGTGACGTTGCGGTAGGCAGCGCGTAACTACGTGTCCATCACGCCAGTCATTTGTATCTGCCGTGCAAGGCTTGACCTCCATTAGTGTTTCACTTGTTAGGTTATGACGTTTAGCATTGATATAATGTTGGAAAAATAACAAATTATTAAGTTTTACACTGTGAGGGCGTTTCAAAGCTCTCCAGGACCGTTGGTTTTATGAATATATAAACGTGTCCAAAATAAACAACTTGAGTATGGTATTTTTCTGCTATCTGTTGATAATTTTGTAAACTTCCACCAAATAACTTCCATTCAACAGTACGAAATTCATACTGACTAATGGAAATTATCTGAAACGTGTCAAAAACTAAGAATTATATACTGGAAAAATATACTCCAGCGATTTAGGCCTATGAAGAACTTTGAGAAATATAAAATGCCTCACAATCTCCTTAGTCACTTCAGTGTATAAATTGTTTCAGTTTTTCAGTTTTATCAGTTTTTGCAAATTTTACAAAAATTCCTTTAAAATTGCCTTCCTTTAAGGACAAACTTTACTCTAACAATATCGTCTTTTTTAACAAACAAAAATTTACCTTTAAAGATTATGTCTTACTTAGGTTTGTAGTGTTATCTAATGTTAGGATGGTTTAACGAAACTCAGGACCAAAAACTTCTTTAAATGTGTATATTTAGTGAGACGTGTCAACCATACAAGGTTTAAAAGCGCAAGGTTCCTCTATTGGCGTAAAAATAGTCGTTCAAAAAGCCCAGTCATTACTGAGAATGGTTAAAGTAAACGTTTTGGGTTATTGGAATGTAATTAATTACATATATTTTATAGTAACCTTGTCTTGAGTTTTCATGGAAAGAATCTAGCCTTAGACACAAAAACAAATAATATAAAATTTAAAAAAATTATAGCCTAAATTCCTTTTTAAATCAACAAAGAAAAATTAATTTTAGTTTCTATTTATTTTATAATTACAATTAATATAAATATGCATTTTAATATGTCAGAATAACAATATTAAGTTGCAAAATAGAAAGCGAATTTCGTTGCAATCTTCCATTTTCCTTTCTATGTATGGTGTTGGATTATTATTTGTATTTGTACTATTTATACGCTTTCATTTTTCGTCGCTTACATTGCTCTGTAATTTCTTTACGCTTTCCTTTCGCATTGTCATTTTGTGAAGCAAGGTTAATCCAGTTTGTTAATTATATTCTTTTCGTTCATTTTCAATCCTAAAGCATCATTTATAATGTTGTGTGGTAACTATGGCAACAACTTAAGGTTATACAATGGGGGTTTTACATATAGATCTTTCAGAAATTCATTTCTAGCTATGGTAAAGTCGGTTCAGTGAAAAGAGAGCTTGACGTTGAAAATACTCAGTTCGAATATGACCTAGACCACCAAATTTTTATAATTTAATTATTGATAAAAGTTTTATTATTTGAAAAAAGTGAATTAACATCAACTGTAATCAAATGTAGGTTAAAAAAAATGTATTTGAACTTGATTGGATGAATAAAAACGTATTTTATTAACAACTGAATATTCGTACAAGATATATATATATATATATATATATATATATATATATACATATATATATATATATATATATATATATATATATATATATATATATATATATCAGGAGAGTGTGAGCTAAGAGTAAAAATTTAATTAATAACTTTCATTTAAACAAAACCAACAAATTTTTATTTTTTTAAAGAATTTTACGCATAACGAAATTATTTAAAATGTTTTATACATAAGTATTATTTTCAAACAATCAGTATATTTACGAGAAAAATGAATCAGATATAATATATAGAATACCTAATTGGTAGAATTCAAATCTATAATTACCTAATTATTAGAAAAAATTGTAAAAAACATCATGCGATCTTCTATTTTCTAATGTTATTTATTATTACAATATGAAGAGCTTTGAATAATATATATATATATATATATAAAATAAACAAAATGTAAGATTAAGACTTTTGAATCAGTGTAAAAGTCCTGTTTAACTAGGCCTACAATAAAGTGTAAGTGATAAGTAAATACAAGAAAACAATGTTGATAAGTTAAATAAGAAAAGAATTGTAAAAACAGAGATAAAATGTGAACCAAACAATTTTTTCTCAAATTTCAGTATTACTTAAAGATTTTTATCCATTCTATTTGCCACAATGTAATCTCGGCAGAGTAGATGTAGGCGTCCTACAAAGGTTGTCGCTTCCATAAAGATACATTAATAAAATTATTTCAAAGAAAAGCCTCTCGCGAGCGTGGGTCGGACGTTTTGAAAATCCAAAAGAAGTTTAGCAGCACCGAGCAGGAAACTTTGCTGTTTGAATGAAACGGCCTGTTGGGAGCGTTCCGTCTTTGGTGGAAAAAATAATTTCAGTAAATTGACCGATTGGAAAGGTGTTTGTGCAGAAGCGGGGGGTGGAAATTAGTTCGAAAGCAGCGTTAGGAAATCCTAGATATACTGAACGTTAAGAAGTAAAAATCTAGTACTGAATTATTCGCAAAACATACAGTATAGATTTCTCTCATTCCAATATTTACATACATAAGGGAACTGAAGCGTTTAGTTATATTTCTAACATAATATACTTTTCAAATTCTAACAAAATAAAAACTGTATTTCTATTGATTAATTTGTTAAAATCTTAAGATAATAAAATTATTTGAAAAATTAAGAATAAATGCTACTGTATAAAATTGGGTAAAAATATAGTAATCGGAAGGACATATGTAAAGTAGTATATGAGATTTGTTGTTGTGGCTGCAAGAGTGTGTATAAAGGAGAAACTAAACGGAAATTAATAAGTAAATTTTTTCCCGTGATAGTAAGTCACCGAATTCCATGTCTCTTTCTAAAATTATCAAGAAAATGATCACTGGCTTTAAACTCTTCTTTGTTGGGGTAGAGTTAAGAAAAAAAGAACCTCGTCTTTTCCTGCATTAAAAGGCCAGATATGGGGTTTCACGATCGTTCTTGCAGAAATCTTGTGGATATAGCAGTTTCTAACAAAACGTACACCCATTTTCAATTTTCTTCGCACTGCTACCTTGCTCCATAGAAGACACAAACTACAAAATCTTTTTCTTGGATTTCTTATGTCACTGATTGTTGCATTCCCGATCCCGGAATCTTTTTGCTAATTTTTTAGCAGGTACCCAGGCAACAAGTTGTTTTATAATGTCGCTCTTATCCGATAACGAAAGTGTTTTGTTTTTTATTTCAATAAAAGAAGACGCCATTATAAAAATTAAAGTATAACACATAGGGATGACAAAACGATTCTACCATTTGCTTGTCGTAAACTTTGAAACTGATCTGCTGTAGACTGACTAATCAAAGGGTTCGATACACTGAGGGCATTGCAAAGTAAACAAAACGTTTTTTGTTGAACTTCTCTTATTGACATTTATTTCTTTATAGTTTTGGTATTTTCGTAAATAGTTTCGGATTAGTGGGATTTTCGGACTATTGAAATTCGGATTACCGTGTTTGGACAGTATTAAGGAGCATAAAAATGAAATAGAAAAAGGACCTAGATCTGAATTTGGCATGGCATGCAAAGGATTTCAACCATAATATCAGTTGGGATGAACCTAAATTAATGGAACCTAATTAAAGGATGATTGAGGAAAAAGTCGTTTTCTGAGATGTGTTTCATTATCTATTGATAATAATGCGGTCAATGGAACAGAAGTACAGAACAATTGCTTTCTTTGTATAAAGAAACCTTAAATTTGATGACTATTAAACTTTGAATGCTACCAGAAATCATCTTGCTTTTTCAAGTTATTGTTGGTTTTGCTGTTAAATTTGAAGACTGTAAATTTAGATTAGTTTACGTTTAGTTTTGGTGTTGTAATTATGTTTTTAAAATAATATTTTGGTAAGTTTTATGTATTTTTAGGTTATTATTGATGGGCCTTTGTAAGTGATAGATTTTTTTGGTAGACTAATTATAAGTATTTTCCTCTTCTTCATAATTATTTTTGGAGTATAGGAAATTTTTATAATTTATTCATATTAACTTGTTTAAGATTTATTAAGTATAACAACAAAGATAATTTTTATAATTGTTGAAAATCTAAAATAATTTTCTGTATATTATTTTTAATTATAATAATATTGTTGTATTATTAAATTTTTTATTCATATCCTATTTTGTCTTGAGAAGGACCACGAAGATTGTTAGTTTGGTTGAAATGTCGACGTTCAATAAATATTTTTTTATTATTGTCATTCATATAATTAGTCCACGATTATTCATGAAAATACTATAAACATAACGATAAAATAACACTGTAAGGTACTACAAAAAATAATTTAAAACAATAAAACAAATTAGGTTTATTCTGTTACAAATATATATATATATATATATATATATATATATATATATATATATATATATAAATTATATAATTATATAAATATATATAATGTATATATATATATATATATATAAATATATATATATATATATATATATATATATATATATATATATATATATATATATATATATGTATATATAATCTTATGAGTCACAATTAAGGTAAATTTTAAAACTTGTTTAAAATTAATGGCCTCAAACTAATTATTTTATGGACCCATTAATTCAACCATTTTAACTTTGCAGAGTGGTTTGCGATAGAGGTCAATACTAAAGCAAACAAACATGACAAACACAAGAACGGTGCACTGCACAAACTCACACGCTGAATACACTGCCAACACTGTTTTGGTCTCCAAAGCTTTTGAACAAATTTGTACATAATTAATCCAATGCTACTGTAATACAATGTTTACTTTGTGTTTTGACATTCAGGAATATTTGATTTCGTTAAAAGAGGGCATACATTTGCTAGCGTTAGAGCGAGTATACTGTTTGTGTGTGTGATTGAGTGCGTGTGTCTGTTCGTTTGCGAGTGCGTGTGTGCGCGCGCGTGTGTATGTGTGTGCGTGTGTGTGTGTGTGTGTGTGTGTGTGTTGGCGTGTGCGTGTTTGTGTGTGTGTGTGTGTGTGTTTGTGTGTGTGTGTGTGTGAGATAGCGTGTGCGTGTTTGTTTGTTTGTGTTTATGTGTGTGTGTGTGTGTGTCAGTTCATTTGTTTAGAATAAAGGAAAGGACCATTTGCTAACTGTTGAAAATTTATAATTTGGATAAATGGCCTGATACTAAATTTTGCAGGATGAGACTAACCAAACCTTGCTCTCTCTATCCCTTTTATATTATATAAATATATATATATATATATATATATATATATATATATATTAAATATGGTGATATGTTTTCTTGTAATATAGTTAATAAATTTAAAATATTTCAAAAACAAGAATACTTTTAATGAATATATTTATTCATAGCTTTTCGCCGATAAAATAGTACCAGCATCTTCAGGAAAACAATTATCTAATAAAATATGCTTAAAAAATTAAATTATATGTGCTAGCTGTTATTTAATTTTACCTTATCTTTAAGTAATAAAGCCAAATATTTTGAAATTTGATAAGAAGGAGCAGTTGTAAAATTAACTAATGGTCTAATTGGTTTATCTTCTTTGTGCAATTCAATTAGTACAATTAATATGGTAGCACATATGATTTAATTTTGTAAAAATATTTTTTTAGATAATTATTTTCCTGAAGATGCTGGTACTATTTTATCGGCGAAAAGCTTTGAATAAATATATTCATTAAAAGTATTCTTGTTTTTGAAATATTTTAAATTTATTAATTATATATATATTACTCCTTTACCTTAGGAAGGTCAACTTCTTTTAATTAGTTTACTTTAATAGGTTGAAATTTGCTTTAGTTATTTTACAATAAGAAAAGTCAATTATCCTTTCATTAGATTACTTAGGCAACGTCTTCAATCAGTTTACATTAAAAAAATCAATTGAACTTTACTTTACTTTAAAAAGTCAAACTTCCTTTAATGACTTTAGAATTAGAAGTCAAACGTTCTTTAATTAGTTTTCCCTTAATAAGTCAAACCTATTTTAATGACAAGAAGTCGAACTTACATAAATTGTTTTACAATAAGATGTCAAACGTCTTTCAATTAGATTTCTTGATTAAGACAAACGTCGTTTAATAATTAGTGTAAATTAATAAGTTAAAGTTACATTGTGAAACTCCAGCTACTTGAGGTAAAATCAAAAAGCTACGAACTTTATTTTGCTACCATAATGTAATATAAATACACTTTGTACTCCTCAAGACCTTCTCGTCCACGTATAACTTAAATACACTTAAAATAAGCAATTAATCCGAACAACAACGAATATTGATTCTTAAAGGAAAATCCAAAATACTAAGTAAATACCACAGTGAGGAATAAAAGGGCGGATCAGCCCTAAAGAAATTGGGATTTTTACCCCTTTGTTACACGTCGTCCCTCTTTAGATGAGTAGAGCGTCTATTGGAAGCTTGATTCAATAATAGGCAAAAAGGAAGAGCAATTAAATGCGACAACTGAGGCGTAGTTTATAACAAAACAAGTGTATTTCTCGCTCAGGGGACGCTCCTTAAAGAAGGGGAGCGAGAGTAATTTGTTTCGGAGTGAAATGGTTCCATGTCGGTACAACATGCAGCCAACGAACTATCAGTAGCTATCGATAGTATAGAATATTGATAGTATCGATAACGTTCAACACAAGTAATATTAATGTTTCCTCAACAATATCCAGTGATATTTAAAAATATTGATAAAGTGAATACTGATTTTAGTTCGGTACTGTTGTATATTTTGAAAGGGAGAAAAATCATCTCATCTCACAATAGCATTTTATAAAATAATAAAATACGAATTCAAACAACAATTGATTATGTTAAAGAACAGCTGTTTTAACAAGTAGAGTATGTTACTTTGATTATTTCTCATTGTTAATTTAAAACCTTATTACTAAATATTTTAATAATTCAAATAATTAAATAAATAAATAATTTATATTTCAAGTCATTTTAATTAAACTTATTAAATAAAAATTGTATTCAGTAAATTTAATTATTGAAGATTTTTCTATTATCTACATTTTCTTATTTAATTTATTGTACATTTTTAAGTTAAAATGTTATTAGTAAGCATTTTAAACAGTAAGTACACATTATTTAGAGAAACCCTGCTGTAATTCATTGAACATAAGGATAATGAGTCATAAATTATTATTTTAATATTAAAATACGTGCAGTAATTATACGCGTCTGACACCTTTTAAGAACTAATTTCAATATTTGTTGAATCCATCTTCCTGTGTGCGACTAGTTATCAGTAGATAGGTCTTGAGTTACGGTCTGAGTTAACAATGGGACACATCTCCCGAAACGGGCGTCCTCAACAAACAAATTAAGAGCTACTATAGGTAACTAATTTCAATTAAACCCTTTAAACAATCAATACATAATTCTTTTAAAATTCAATTCCTACTTAAGCCAACACAGAAAAATTATATTTTAGTTTCTTTTTTTTATAATTTCAACTAACATAAATATGTATATACATATGTCAGAATAACATTACTAAGTGGCAAAATAGAAAGCGAATTTCCTTACAATTTCCCATTTTTCTTTCCATGTATGGCGTTAAACTATAATTTTTGTTTGTTACTATTTATATGCTTTCTTTTTTATGTCGCTTGCAACGTAGTGTCTTTTCGCATTGTACATTTGTGAATCAAGGTTCGATACCGTTAATCCAGTTTGTTTGTTTATTTTATTTTTTCCATTCATTTTTAATCCTTGAGGATTATTTATGATATTGTGTTAACCGTGCCAACGATTCAAGGTTGTACAATGGATGTTTCGACGACAACCAGATGGGAGCAAAAGGAAAATACTTGTTTGAGATATACACTTCTAGCTATAGGAATGTTTGCTCATTGCCAAAAGCACTAGAACGTGAACATGAAGATATTCAGTTCGAATCCGGTCTATACCCCCAAATTTTTATAGTTAGTTATTGAATAAATATTTGAAAAAACTGTTAACATCAATTGTCATCCACTACAGAATAAAAAATATTTTGTTATCGACTGAAAATCTTTACAAGATGTTATATTTTGCACTCTTCACACGCACACACACACATACACACACACACCACACACACACACACACACACACACACACACATACATACACACACACACACACACACACACACACATACACACACACTCACTCACACACACACATATATAAGGAGAGTGTAAGCTAATAGAGGATTTTAATAAGTTCTAACTAATTTTTTTGCTTACTAACTACATTAACCAAACTCAAACAAAATATTTTTTCAAAAGAAGTATTGCCAATCCCACTAATTAAGTATTTACAATACATCTAACATATTAGCCAAACATGTTTCGCCGTTTTTTTACATGTAGGTTGAAAGAAAAATAGATTTTAAATATTCTATAACTCAATTATATCCTTTTCTCATTAGAAGGAATTATTAATTCTATAAAGTAAGTAATATATTGTTAAGTAAAAAAAAAACATTTAGATGAAAAGATAAATTTAGACTAAAGTTGTTTGAAATACGTTTGTCACTAGACACTCGAAGCAATAAACTCCGCTAAATATTGTATGCGTGAAGTTTGTCCTCAGAAGTACGTCTGCCAATTTTCTCTTATTTTATTTGGCCGACGAAAGGATAGATAATGTAGTTACAAATAACGTTGAACTTAATCTGTTCCATGGTTGTGTAATAAAACGTTATTATTAACTGTTAATGCGATGGAACACATGGAGGTAAGTAACCGTGACAGGAGTCTGAGGGATTATTTACTGGTCGTGTTGAATGGTCTGTTTACTTGGCAGGATAAATAAAACTGTATTAATTGTAACATGAGGATATCGCACAATGTAGAGCGAGGAAATACAAGGGGTAAATATGAGTAAAATGTCTTCAGTGCAGGATAAATAAAACCGTATTCATTGTAACATGAGGATATCGCACAATGTAGAGCGAGGAAACACAAGGGGTAAATATGAGTAAAATGTGTTCAGTGCAGGATAAATAAAACCGTATTCATTGTAACATGAGGATATCGCACAATGTAGAGCGAGGAAATACAAGGGGTAAATATGAGTAAAATGTCTTCAGTGCAGGGTAAATAAAACCGTATTAATTGTAACATGAGGATATCGCACAATGTAGAGCGAGGAAATACAAGGGGTAAATATGAGTAAAATGTGTTCAGTGCAGGATAAATAAAACCGTATTCATTGTAACATGAGGATATCGCACAATGTAGAGTGAGGAAACACAAGGGGTAAATATGAGTAAAATGTGTTCAGTGCAGGATAAATAAAACCGTATTCATTGTAACATGAGGATATCGCACAATGTAGAGCGAGGAAACACAAGGGGTAAATATGAGTAAAATGTCTTCAGTGCAGGATAAATAAAACCGTATTAATTGTAACATGAGGATATCGCACAATGTAGAGCGAGGAAACACAAGGGGTAAATATGAGTAAAATGTGTTCAGTGCAGGATAAATAAAACCGCATTAATTGTAACATGAGGATATCGCACAATGTAGAGCGAGGAAACACAAGGGGTAAATATGAGTAAAATGTGTTCAGTGCAGGATAAATAAAACCGTATTAATTGTAACATGAGGATATCGCACAATGTAGAGTGAGGAAACACAAGGGGTAAATATGAGTAAAATGTGTTCAGTGCAGGATAAATAAAACCGTATTAATTGTAACATGAGGATATCGCACAATGTAGAGCGAGGAAACACAAGGGGTAAATATGAGTAAAATGTGTTCAGTGCAGGATAAATAAAACCGTATTAATTGTAACATGAGGATATCGCACAATGTAGAGCGAGGAAACACAAGGGGTAAATATGAGTAAAATGTGTTCAGTGCAGGATAAATAAACCGTATTAATTGTAACATGAGGATATCGCACAATGTAGAGCGAGGAAACACAAGGGGTAAATATGAGTAAAATGTCTTCAGTGCAGGATAAATAAAACCGTATTAATTGTAACATGAGGATATCGCACAATGTAGAGCGAGGAAATACAAGGGGTAAATATGAGTAAAATGTGTTCAGTGCAGGATAAATAAAACCGTATTCATTGTAACATGAGGATATCGCATAATGTAGAGCGAGGAAATACAAGGGGTAAATATGAGTAAAATGTGTTCAGTGCAGGATATATAAAACCGTATTCATTGTAACATGAGGATATCGCACAATGCAGAGCGAGGAAACACAAGGGGTAAATATGAGTAAAATGTGTTCAGTGCAGGATAAATAAAACCGTATTAATTGTAACATGAGGATATCGCACAATGTAGAGCGAGGAAACACAAGTGGTAAATATGAGTAAAATGTGTTCAGTGCAGGATAAATAAAACCGTATTCATTGTAACATGAGGATATCGCACAATGTAGAGCGAGGAAACACAAGGGGTAAATATGAGTAAAATGTGTTCAGTGCAGGATAAATAAAACCGTATTCATTGTAACATGAGGATATCGCACAATGTAGAGCGAGGATATACAAGGGGTAAATATGAGTAAAATGTGTTCAGTGCAGGATAAATAAAACCGTATTAATTGTAACATGAGGATATCGCACAATGTAGAGCGAGGAAACACAAGGGGTAAATATGAGTAAAATGTGTTCAGTGCAGGATAAATAAAACCGTATTCATTGTAACATGAGGATATCGCTCAATGTAGAGCGAGGAAATACAAGGGGTAAATATGAGTAAAATGTGTTCAGTGCAGGATAAATAAAACCGTATTCATTGTAACATGAGGATATCGCACAATGTAGAGCGAGGAAATACAAGGGGTAAATATGAGTAAAATGTGTTCAGTGCAGGATAAATAAAACCGTATTCATTGTAACATGAGGATATCGCACAATGTAGAGCGAGGAAATACAAGGGGTAAATATGAGTAAAATGTGTTCAGTGCAGGATAAATAAAACCGTATTCATTGTAACATGAGGACATCGCACAATGTAGAGCGAGGAAACACAAGGGGTAAATATGAGTAAAATGTGTTCAGTGCAGGATAAATAAAACCGTATTAATTGTAACATGAGGATATCGCACAATGTAGAGCGAGGAAACACAAGGGGTAAATATGAGTAAAATGTGTTCAGTGCAGGATAAATAAAACCGTATTAATTGTAACATGAGGATATCGCACAATGTAGAGCGAGGAAACACAAGGGGTAAATATGAGTAAAATGTGTTCAGTGCAGGATATATAAAACCGTATTCATTGTAACATGAGGATATCGCACAATGTAGAGCGAGGAAACACAAGGGGTAAATATGAGTAAAATGTGTTCAGTGCAGGATAAATAAAACCGTATTAATTGTAACATGAGGATATCGCACAATGTAGAGCGAGGAAACACAAGTGGTAAATATGAGTAAAATGTGTTCAGTGCAGGATAAATAAAACCGTATTCATTGTAACATGAGGATATCGCACAATGTAGAGCGAGGAAACACAAGGGGTAAATATGAGTAAAATGTGTTCAGTGCAGGATAAATAAAACCGTATTCATTGTAACATGAGGATATCGCACAATGTAGAGCGAGCAAATACAAAGGGTAAATATGAGTAAAATGTGTTCAGTGCAGGATAAATAAAACCGTATTCATTGTAACATGAGGATATCGCACAATGTAGAGCGAGGAAACACAAGGGGTAAATATGAGTAAAATGTGTTCAGTGCAGGATAAATAAAACCGTATTCATTGTAACATGAGGATATCGCACAATGTAGAGCGAGGAAATACAATTGGTAAATATGAGTAAAATGTGTTCAGTGCAGGATAAATAAAACCGTATTCATTGTAACATGAGGATATCGCACAATGTAGAGCGAGGAAATACAAGGGGTAAATATGAGTAAAATGTGTTCAGTGCAGGATAAATAAAACCGTATTCATTGTAACATGAGGATATCGCACAATGTAGAGCGAGGAAATACAAGGGGTAAATATGAGTAAAATGTGTTCAGTGCAGGATAAATAAAACCGTATTCATTGTAACATGAGGCTATCGCACAATGTAGAGCGAGGAAACACAAGGGGTAAATATGAGTAAAATGTGTTCAGTGCAGGATAAATAAAACCGTATTAATTGTAACGTGAGGATATCGCACAATGTAGAGCGAGGAAACACAAGGGGTAAATATGAGTAAAATGTCTTCAGTGCAGGATAAATAAAACCGTATTAATTGTAACATGAGGATATCGCACAATGTAGAGCGAGGAAATACAAGGGGTAAATATGAGTAAAATGTGTTCAGTGCAGGAAAAATAAAACTGTATTCATTGTAACATGAGGATATCGCACAATGTAGAGCGAGGATACGCAAGGGGTAAATATGAGTAAAATGTGTTCAGTGCAGGATAAATAAAACCGTATTCATTGTAACATGAGGATATCGCACAATGTAGAGCGAGGAAACACAAGGGGTAAATATGAGTAAAATGTGTTCAGTGCAGGATAAATAAAACCGTATTCATTGTAACATGAGGATATCGCACAATGTAGAGCGAGGAAATACAAGGGGTAAATATGAGTAAAATGTGTTCAGTGCAGGATAAATAAAACCGTATTCATTGTAACATGAGGATATCGCACAATGTAGAGCGAGGAAATACAAGGGGTAAATATGAGTAAAATGTGTTCAGTGCAGGATAAATAAAACCGTATTCATTGTAACATGAGGATATCGCACAATGTAGAGCGAGGAAATACAAGGGGTAAATATGAGTAAAATGTGTTCAGTGCAGGATAAATAAAACCGTATTCATTGTAACATGAGGATATCGCACA
>JBAIZL010000009.1:27687394-27699894 GCA_036971475.1 Prosapia bicincta | reverse complement strand
TATTTAGTATAACCAAAAATACAATTTAGTTATTATGACGTAGAACGATGTTTATTTTGATTCAGTATTTATTTTCATTTCTTTCTTTTAATTACAACACACTTCAATTATCAATTCCAAATTTATCCTTTAAATATAATTTTGACTCGATTCGTGTAATTCATGGGTAATATAGAGACTGTTTTGGATAACTAGATTACCGCTGTGAAATTACCTCTGATAGAAGCGTTCGTAAGAGCGAAGGGAGACTTACAATAGATAATTACATCGTACTATTAGAACTTAGGAGATTTGCCTAAAAGCGAAAACAGAATTACAGGTAGGTACTCATTAATTGTTCCAATATTAAGGTTCTAACGAAATAAGAGCCAATATAAAAAAATAGCTCTAAAAATTTCTTGCTAACGTTTTGCCCACATCAAACAACATTCGTGGTCCTTCTTAAGACTAAAAACTACTATAAGTATATCTGTAATAATATAACCACACTATAATTAATTAGAACTATATAATTTTTTTAAATTCCAGAATTAATAATAAAATCTATTTAATAAGTTTTTATGAAGTTAATTTAATGAAACTATAAACATAAATATAACAATTTCTATATATTATCGATTATAATGAAAAGAATATAACAATATCAGGACGTTAATGAACCTCAAAAGATTACAATAGCTAGTATATTTGTTATATTAAAAATAATTTTTTTATCGTCCAACAGATAACCTACACAATTGTATGTCCGTCATAAAAATTATATTACATCTGAAAAAATCTCAATAATAACATTGACAAAGTTATATAACAGGTTTCTTTTATATTATAAATTTGGTAACATAAATAATACATATTCAGCAGTTCGTTACAGCCCTGAAATTATATCATTATAGATTTATCAAAGAAAAAGACTTTTATAACTATTTCAAAACTTATATTTTTAAAATAACTGTTTACCAAAAAGGACATTATGAAAATCTTTTTAAAAAATGTCTGTTATTTCTTCAGAATGTCAATTAAATTTTCAAAAAATGACTATTTGTGCTTAATGTTACTAAGGCAACGAGCATGAGTGCTGGTTAGATAGTGAGGTCATTACTTTCTGTCCCGCCCCACCTTATGGAAGCAAAGTTACACATCGTAGACGGTAAGTTTTATTTCTAAAGACACTATTTTGAAATGTATGTTATATTTGTAAGAACCGAGTAAGTTTTACAAACAGTACATATCATAAATTGCATACACTTAATGTTCTTTTCTATTTTTAGTAGCTAATATAACCGAGATAGTTTGTATGATGTAACCTGTCTTGTGGACCCTACCTAGCTTTACCGTGCCTTATCACTTGCAGCAGCCAGCAACTGTTTCCATAATGGATCAAGTACTAGCGTCTCAAACACGTTGCCAAACAGTATATAATTTGTTTAAAAAACAAACAAAAATTAGGCGTAATCTTTTTATATGTGGTTACGATCATATATTTTATACATTTTATTTATAAATTATATCGTATTTGGTATTGTTCTTATAATATTACGGTAATATATCGTTCAGGTACTTCTAAAATATTTGATGGCAACTTGGAAATTAGGATTATGTTAAGAAATAAGCAGGGATGTTAGTGCTTGACTTAATAAGGGCGGCTACAAGTGATAGGACACGTCAGGGTTAGACCGGGTCTACAAGACAGGTTATATCATATAAAGTAAATTAACCACAGCTATTCTAGTGTTATCTATGAATCATAGATATATGTTATTAGCTTTTCCTCAAATAATCATTGAAAACATCATTTATAAATAATGATAAACATTGGCTTTAAAATATAGGCAGATATAATAGTTACAAATTATGTTCTGAACTTGCTAGCTTGTTTATAGAACTTTTGAATATGAAAGTGTAAAAATAGTCTTAGGTAAGATTCACACCGTACAGAAAATAAATTCAACGTATCCACAAGGGTGACATATTCTGTAGCAGGATTATGTTTAAAGTAAGAAGGGTTCTTTACTGATAAGCGTATTGCGAGCCTCAAAAAATAACATTAGGCTTTGAAATTTGTTGAAGCGGCAAAGATGAGGGTTAAAGTTTTGAATAGAAATAATTCTCTTGCTTCCTTTTTTATACTTTGATTTATGTTGCAAAAAAGGAGGGCAGAAGATGGCTTATTATAAGGAAATCAATGCGAGTTGGACGATGTGAATCGGCATTGTGTGAGGGAGCAAAATGATGAATCGCACAGTTGACGATAAATCATTAAATGGTTAGGGAACCGGGAGAGACGTTAGTAAAAACCGACACAAAAGAAAAATTAAAATAATTAAAGTATAGCGGTAATGCACTATGAAGGCAAAATGAATAGTTCATATTAAACGCCATATATCTTATACAATGTAAATTTTATGTAAATTGATCTTATGCACAGCCAGTCTAATAAAATGTAACTACCAAACTGTATTGATCAGTCATGAAATACTGTTATAAAAAAAAAATTTCATATTACGACTCTTCATAA
Organism: Prosapia bicincta; assembly: GCA_036971475.1. NCBI lineage: Eukaryota > Metazoa > Arthropoda > Insecta > Hemiptera > Cercopidae > Prosapia > Prosapia bicincta. Next base: position 27,697,379 of record JBAIZL010000009.1, on the reverse strand, counting down.
GTTTTATTTTTTATACATGGAAGTATCAAATAGTTGTAACACTAAACGATTCTTCTAGAATCTACTTAATTATAAAGAGTTCAGAAATCATCGGCTTTGAGTCTGACGCTTTTCGGATGACCGTAATCCATCATAGCTCCCTGTATACCGATCGTTACACATAAGAGTCTTGTATTTAACTTGTTTCTATTCTACCCTCTCATTGGAAACCTGTTTGGTGAGTTAGGTTAGGTTACATTAGGTTATGTTATGTACGGTTAGATTAGGTTAGGTTAGATTTATTAGGTTTTGTTATTGAATGTTAGGCTAGGTTAGGTTAGATTACATTAGGATATGTTATGTTAGGTTATGTAAGTTTAGGTTACATTACATTAGGTGATGTTATTGAATGCTAGGATAGGTTGAGTTAGGCTAGGTTAGGTTAGGCTAGGTTAGGTAAGATTACATTAGGGTATGTTATGTTAGGTTATGTAAGTTTAGGTTACATTACATTAGGTGATGTTATTGAATGTTAGGATAGGTTGAGTTAGGCTAGGTTAGGTTAGGCTAGGTTAGGTTAGATTACATTAGGGTATGTTATGTTAGGTTATGTAAGTTTAGGTTACATTACATTAGGTGATGTTATTGAATGTTAGGATAGGTTGAGTTAGGCTAGGTTAGGTTAGGCTAGGTCAAGTTAGATTACATTAGGTTATGTTATATTAGGTTATGTAAGGTTAGGTTAGATTACATTAGGTTATGTTATTGAATGTTAGGTTAGGTTGAGTTAGGCTAGGTTAGGTTAGGCTAGGTCAAGTTAGATTACATTAGGTTATGTTATATTAGGTTATGTAAGTTTAGGTTACATTACATTAGGTGATGTTATTGAATGTTAGGTTAGGTTGAGTTAGGCTAGGTTAGGTTAGGCTAGGTCAAGTTAGATTACATTAGGTTATGTTATATTAGGTTATGTAAGTTTAGGTTACATTACATTAGGTGATGTTATTGAATGTTAGGTTAGGTTGAGTTAGGCTAGGTTAGGTTAGGCTAGGTCAAGTTAGATTACATTAGGTTATGTTATATTAGGTTATGTAAGTTTAGGTTACATTACATTAGGTGATGTTATTGAATGTTAGGTTAGGTTGAGTTAGGCTAGGTTAGGTTAGGCTAGGTCAAGTTAGATTACATTAGGTTATGTTATATTAGGTTATGTAAGTTTAGGTTACATTACATTAGGTGATGTTATTGAATGTTAGGTTAGGTTGAGTTAGGCTAGGTTAGGTTAGGCTAGGTCAAGTTAGATTACATTAGGTTATGTTATATTAGGTTATGTAAGTTTAGGTTACATTACATTAGGTGATGTTATTGAATGTTAGGTTAGGTTGAGTTAGGCTAGGTTAGGTTAGGCTAGGTCAAGTTAGATTACATTAGGTTATGTTATATTAGGTTATGTAAGGTTAGGTTATGTTATATTAGGTTATGTAAGGTTAGGTTAGATTACATTAGGTTATGTTAAAGAAGGTCAGGATAGGTTAGGCTAGGCTAGGTTAGATTACATTAGGTAATATTATGTTATGTCACGATAGGCTAGGCTACGTTATTTTATTTGTTTAAAATATACCGGTTCCAATGGTCGGTTATATAATTACCTCGGTGTATGGAGGACATTCAAGATGCGTGTACATAAGACAGATAGTTCCTGTACTTGGTATCACATTTTATCTGTAACTACAGTTTTGTTTGTACCGGCACAAAAGTAATATTAGTGTTTTTAAGAAACGAGTGTATCAAAATGTAGGAAAAAGTATTCTTTTTTTATTCCGTAGTCAGTTTTATGGCTTCTGATGTCACACAAAGCCGTAGAAAGGCTAAATAGCTAAGTTATGCCCAAAATAAAATTTAGAAGGTCCCCCTCCAAGGGAATTTTGACAAATAGCCTTAGACGGTGCGCATTCCTACAATATACAAAAAAAGTCATACTGAGAGGATATGTATGATAAATGTTTCAACATAAATTTTGTTTATAGAAACCATATGGTAAGAACAACTTTGGACCGCGAATTTGATAAAATAATTATTGACGAAATTCAATGTCGTGAAGTTTGGTGGCGAAATCCTTAAATAATGATACAAATGTTTTTGGTTGTTGAAATCATACTTTTATAAGCACATGAATGGAAAAGATATTACAACAGTTTACCATACTTTCCAAATTATGCGCAGATGCCCCGCCTACAAAAGGACGAGCATGAAGAGAACGTAAACATTAAAGGAATTACGGTGAATCGCATGAGATTCCGCGTTAGGAATCAGACCATGTAGATACAGCCCAACTTGGTTCACTCGAGTCTCTATAACTCAAATGCTTTTAGTTCTGTTGGGCCACTCATAACAATCAATGTCGACCTTACCTCTACAAATCAAATATTTTGACACAAATCAAACATTTCACTGTTTTTAATGATATAATATTTTACAACTGGACGATTTGGCTTCGTGGAGAAGCCGAAGTTTCGCTTTATTAACCAAGTTCAGTTTATTGGTAAGTGAGATTCAAATTTCACTATACCACAGCTCATGGAAAACAAATAAATGTAATACACAATATCAAGAGCACAGTGGTACAATATATTACAATAAAAATATTGAAAAAAACCCCAATACCACAAAAATAATCAAAAATAACAAATAAAACAAGTTACTTAAGATTAAACCCTTATGTACATTTCGATGACCATGTCATCATCATCAGAGGGTCTTGTTAAAAAACACAAGAAGTTACAAACTAGAATGATGTAACCATTCTAGTTTGTAACTTCTTGTGTGCTAGATTGTGTTTTGTAACAAGACCCTCTGATGATGATGACATGGTCATCGAAATGTACATAAGGGTTTAATCTTAAGTAACTTGTTTTATTCGTTATTTTTGATTATTTTTGTGGTTCTTTTCAATATTTTTATTGTAAAATAAATGTAACTTATGACTTTTAAAAAATTAACAGTTTACATGGGCGGAGTTAAGGTGGGCAAGGAGAGCTATTGCCCCCAACTTTCTAGACAGGTTTATTATTTTTTATAATCAAAAGCTTACAATGATCTTATTATATTACAAAAATAATAATAGTCCTGACAAGTATTAGTTTTTTTTTGATCATATGTAAGTTATTTTCTCAATAGGATTGTAAGTTCAAATAAAAATATGAACTTTATTTTTATCTTTCAAGTCAAGAGACTTGACAAAATGAAATTTTAAGTAACATTGCAGACGAAGTTTGGTTTTCAAGGTTATGTTTCTCTTGGAAATAAAATAAGGCTTATTTTTGGACTTATGACTTTGCAAAATTCGAAAAAAATTTAAAAGTTTAAAAGTGAATTTTTTAAAGCTATAAGTCTAAAAATCCCAATTGACGTTCTATGAGCAAGATATCGTAGAATACCCTATCTTACCAATAAAAAAAATAATTTAAAACATTTACCTTACAATGAACGGTTTTGGATTCAGGCTCAACGTCGAAAATCTTCTAAATGTTCTCTATTTTTGGAGGGAGTACTGGACGCCATTAGTTACCCCCAGGGCAATCTTGTGCCCCTAAGAACTAAACTTGTAACTCCGCCCATGGCTAGTTACGTTTTTAGTAAGGTGTGACTTTAGAAAAATATCAAATATTGAATGGCCTAGAAAATTCACCTGTTAACTTCACTGCAATTACGTACAGCATAAGTATCTAGGCGTTGATAATGGAACCCTATCCGGATCCGGCCTCACTCATAAAATTCTAGTAAAGTACCACTTCAATTGCTTCGTGTGCGTTTAATTTCATACCGATGAACTTCTAATCTTTATTTTCTCTCGTTTTCCTAGACACCCTGATTAATTCTGAAGTAGTCACTGCTCCAAGGATCTTCACATATCAAACTTTATCTACGGTGAATAATGAAAATGTTTGTTAAAACTATATGTAATCAATTATCTTTTTATATAGAGGTTTGGTACTAATCGAAAAAGTACGTAACAGTCTATATCTTACATATTTACTACCGCTGGAGGTTACGATGTTTTTACTGCCAGATCTTTTAACAAACCTAAACAAATCTAGTAAAAGTAGATGTTTTTAGAAATGCTAATACTGACCGGGTTCTAAGCGACACAGAAGCTTGGTTGTCTAGCGTGCATCCTTATGGCTTCAAGACAGATCTTAGATACGATAAAAGATCTTGACTTTGTACGTTATCAGAACTCTGTCACATGCACTGCTTCCTCACTATAAAAGTAGAGAGAGCGGCGAGGTAAGGACGAACATTTATGAATATTGCTACGGCTTCGTTGCGATTTCCCACGCGACAATTCGATTCCCCAGGGGGAATGTTATAGCCGCTATTTCGTGAAAACTAAACCAGTAAAATGAACTGCTTTCCGTGATCTAAGTGTTGGGTACGGACGAAGCGAGTTGAATCGACTCAATCTGCATTTCTCAGTTTGACAAAGGATACGAGGTGAAACTCGATAAATTCAGCGTAATTTTCGATTGATGTTCGAAAAAATATGGCGTTTACTTATTAGATATATAAATATACGTGCATTAATTTTGATGTCGATCTACATAATCTAAGGTAGATAGCCCTAACCATAGGTAAGAGACCATCTACTTCAAGTTTGCACCTTGGCCATCTGACGACAGAATTTCTACATATTCACAGCATCAGCTGTTCATAACGCTATTAGTCATATTAGGCGTGCAGCTCGCCCCCAAAAAACGATATAGAAATCTAAATAGTGTCAAGGTTGTCATTACCGGATCAAACTAGTTTTAATCAAAAGTATATCACTTGAGAATTTTTCTGTAAAAAGTTACCGCAAATTACCCCATCGGAACATATTTAAAATAACGAAAGTTGTCATTTTTTATATTTTATAATTTTAGTGAAATTTTAGGTTTAACTCGGCTGTTTTTGGATATATTAGTTTGAAATTTTGACTGGAACATCTTTTAATAATGTACTAAATGATCGTATAAATTAGAAATATTAATATTCAACCACAACAAAATGACGGATTTGTTTGTAATTTTCAGTAATTTATAGGCACTTTTTTTTATAAAATTAAAAAGTTGTTTTACAAACTTTAAAATTTTATTACTTTATAAATTATACATTATTGCTGATAACCTAAAGTTATTTTTTGGAAAGTTTTGCGTTTTTATATATAATTTCGTTAAAATGTTGTAACGATTTATATTTTGTGCGCGTGTAAGCGACAGAATCCGCCTGTCTGATACGGTCACAAAAGCAGAGCATTTTATAACATCCTTTTGGCTTACATTATTATTATATTAAAATTTTAAATATATGTATTAATTAAAGAAAATTTAGTTGAATAAATCATGATAAAGTTAATGTTGTCATCTTTATTCATTTTATTTCTTAATACAATTTAATTCTATTTAAATTTTTGAAACCAGTAATACGCACGCGACATTCGCCGCTCTCGCTGACGTGCACAAACAAGTTTGCTCTTTGTATGATAATATTTACATTAAAATCATCACCTAATAATGATTTATTGCAAAAAAAACACATTTCACAGAACACCTCCATATTATTGAATTAGTAATCTGTATGAAAGAAAAATTCACAATCACAATATAAAATTATATATTCTTAAATATTCTGGAGAGACGTAGCCCGTGTTTTATACAAATATCATACATATACATATACAAATATTCGCGATTTAATCGTCAACTGTTCAAAAATTTAAATAAAATTAAATTATGTTAAGAAATAAAATGAATAAAGACAACATTAACTTTATCATGATTTATTCAAATTAATTTTCTTTAATTAATACATATATTTAAAGTTTTAATATAATAATAATGTAAGCTAGAAAGATGTTATAAAATGCTCTGCTTTTGTGACCGTATCAGACAGGCGGATTCTGTCGCTTATGCGCGCACAAAATATAAATCGTTACAACATTTTAACGAAATTATATATAAAAACGCAAAACTTTCCAAAAAATAACTTTAGGTTATCAGCAATAATGTACAATTTATAAAGTATTAAAATTCTAAAGTTTGTAACACAACTTTTTAATTTAAAAAAAAGTGGCTATAAACTACTGAAAATTACAAACAAATTTGCCATTTTGGTGTGGTTAAATATTATTAGTTCTAATTTATACCATCATTTAGTACACTATCAAAAGATGTTCCAGTAAAAATTTCAAACTAATATACCCAAAAACAGCCAAGATATCACGAGTTAAATTTAAAATTTCACTAAAATTAGAAAATATAAAAAATGACAACTTTCATTATTTTAAATATGTTCCTAAAATCGGGGGTGAGCTGCACGCCTATATCTAGTTTTGTCTATCCTTCTTTGCTTTCGTTCTTACAAAGGGGTGTAATGGAAACGAAAATATTGCTCCACATAAATATGTTCCTAAAATCGGGGGTGAGCTGCACGCCTATATCTAGTTTTATCTATCCTTCTTTACTTTCGTTCTTACAAAGGGGTGTAATGGAAACGAAAATATTGCTCCACATAAATATGTTCCTAAAATCGGGGGTGAGCTGCACGCCTATATCTAGTTTTATCTATCCTTCTTTACTTTCGTTCTTACATAGGGGTGTAATGGAAACGAAAATATTTCTCCACATAAATATGTTCCTAAAATCGGGGGTAAGCTGCACGCCTATATCTAGTTTTATCTATCCTTCTTTACTTTCGTTATTACAAAGGGGTGTAATGGAAACGAAAATATTGCTCCACATAAATATGTTCCTAAAATCGGGGGTGAGCTGCACGCCTATGTCTAGTTTTATCTATCCTTCTTTACTTTCGTTCTTACAAAGGGGTGTAATTGAAACGAAAATATTGCTCCACATAAATTGGGTGGTAATGGGAAAGTAAAGCATAGGTATAGTTTTGTAATGCTTCAATACTGTACAAAACATACCATAAAAATGGCGTCTGTTTTACTTTGACAAAATATAAAGTCTTTAAATATGTGCTTATATAGTACCGAGTTAGAAGTCTATGTCGAATTCAAAACAAATATGTAAATACTGGTGTGTGTGTGTGTGTGCGCGCGCGCCTGTTCATGTGTATGTGTGTGTGTGTGTGTGTGTGTGTGCAAGAGAGAGTGTGTGTGTATGTATGGGTATGCGCGTGTGTGTGCGTGTGTGTGTGTGTGTGTGTGTGTGTGTGTGTATGTGTGTGTATGTGTGTGTCTATGTGTGTGTGTGTGTGTGTGTGTGTGTCTATGCGTATGTGTGTGTGTGTGTGTGTGTGTGTGTGTGTGTGTGTGTCTATGTGTATGTGTGTGTACCGGCGACTGTGTGCATATAGAGTCATTTTATTTTACAGCGTACTAGATAAAACTCAAAGTTGCTGATTGAATTCCGCCGGCCTGATTAAGACAACAAATATTATTCACTGTACTTCAAAATGAAATAACTGAAAACCCGCTCTCAAAATTCATTTAAGATTCTTGCTTTACGTTCTTAAAACAAAAGTAAGTGATAAGTGACAGAATTTCAATGCTTTAGAAAAGAAATACAGATCAGATAAGGTATAAACCAAGACGCTTCGGTTTGAAACATAGATTTTATACGAAGTATTATTAATTTTAAAAAACAAATATCCAATTGTCACACGTTTCTTTAAAGTATTATAAAAGTTTACCTTCGAAATATATTTAAATATCAAACCCAATTTACGTCCATATTGCTGCAGCTAGTCTGTACAGTGATAACAGAATGTTATTTGTTGAACAAAAGGGGAACAAGGCTGGGACTTAAGAGGGACGCTGGAAACTTGTTAAGAGATTTTTTGCCAGCGTTGAAGGTGTGACTGGACCCTTCACGGGCAAGAGTAATTGCATATGCATAAATCCGACATCCCTGGAATAACCTCTTCTAACTCTACTATATCAATATTTAAGTCAAACTCTTACACATAGGGAAAGCATTGTAATAAAATTCTATCTCGTCTTGTAAAAATTCCTTTTAATAAACGTGACTAGTCAATATCACATATAAAATCTTAAAGTATCTATTAATACTTGACAAATATTTATTCTACAAATTAAGGAAATAATAATAGCAATAAAACATTTATAACTTCATACTTAAACTTTAGAAAGGGGACCATAGAAACAAATATAAAAACTTTAAGAAGCTCCTACATTTCTTTAAGTTATATATACCATTAACTTCTATGGTGTTATTATATGTTATGATATCTTTTATAACGAAGTTTATAATTAAAAAACTACGTACATATAAGCATTCTTGATTACAGTATAAAGTAAGAAAATAATTAGGTATTGAATCTTTCAACTGTAATAAACACCTTATTGAACATAAAAATGAATATTCAAATAATGGTGTAAAATCAATATGAGAAAATATAAATTACTTTCTTAATTTCGAAAAATTTAGAATGCCCTACTTTGAAAGCATATTTTGGAAACTATACTCAAATGTTGAGGTATACGAGTATGTGAGCTTAGCGAGGAGATTAGAATGGATCTGGACCAAATTTTAATCACAATATACAGTTAGCATTATATGAAACAACCTTGATCTACCAAAGTCTGAAAAGCACGATCTGTTTACAAACATATTATATAAAAACAGTCGATTTATATCTAATATTCTTAAACGACTAATAATTGTATAAGTGTAAATTTTTTCTTGAAAACTACTCTAAGGATTTTCACCAAAATTGGTATATAGGGAGTTCTTGACCTCAGGAATCCAATGAGGTAATTCAAAATATGCTAAAAAAGGCGTCATCTTCAGTTTTCAAAATATTCTACACACACAGACACACACTCATATATATATTTAATAAATTAAAATACGAGTATATATATATATATATATATATATATATATATATATATATATATATATATATGGGTGTGTGTGTGTTTGTATTTGTAAATTTCTTTTCGGAAAATACTTTAAGGATGTTCACTAAATTTGGTATATAGGAAGTTTTTAACCTCAGGAATCCAGTGAGCTAAATCAAAACTACGAATGAGCTAAGTCAAAAATCGTCATCATCCGTTTTAGAAAAGTTGTTTATATATATATATATATATATATATATATATATATATATATATATATATATATATATATATATATATATTAATAAAGAACTATTCTCAAAGTTCTTAATACACAAGAATACATATTGCGATATATATATATATATATATATATATATATACATATATATATATATATTTGTAAATTTGTTTTCGGAAACTACTCTATGGATTTTCAGAAATATTGGTATATAGGGGGGTTTAGCCTCACCATTCTAATGAAGTAAGTAAACATTTTCTGAAAAATTGTTTTATATTCTCAAAAGTCAAGTAAAAACGCTGTGTCTTGAAACACTGACATAGCTGTTTTGGAGTGTGTTGGCAAGGAGTTGTTTGGAAGTCAAAATGCAATTCCTCGTGAGAACGCAGAATTACGAGTTAGAGAACTGACAGTGAATCCACATGAAGGCAATATGGTCGTTCTTTCAGAAGTGAATAAACGTACAAGAAATGGTGTGAAAACTCCCAAGTGAAAATGTTTACCAGTTAGAAAGATTTTGTAGAACCTAAATAGAAAAAGGAGCTGATCCGACGGTTTTGTGAAGGGTTGAGAGAAATTCGAGTCACGTGAGAGACTCCATAACATATTCAATTGTCTCGACGTAATAAGAGTTGTCTTAGCATTGTTTTACTTCTAAGAACAACTGGAAATACGTTTTAGGAGCACTATCTTTGTTTATCTAAATTTAAAAAAATATATCTAACCTTGTTTACACTGTTCTTCTTTTCTCTACAGTGCTTTAGAGTGTTTCGACCTATTCTTTATGAGAATATTATTAAAGTGAATAATACCGAATGAAAACGTTATTGAAATTATCAGATGCTAACGTATTCCCAAAAAGTAATTCCTTCGTAGGAAATTATTACCCTTGCTGAAAT
>JBAIZL010000009.1:27557394-27682394 GCA_036971475.1 Prosapia bicincta | reverse complement strand
TGTATTTGACAGACTAAATATCTGGATTTTTGTCACAATTATTTATTGATTGTAATAATTGATTATTGTTTAAACTTGCTATGTTTCTTGTTACTTTTATTAAATTAGGCGATCTTCGTCAATGAGAAATATTCACTTCAATCATCAGCTGACAATTGTTTTCGGACACTGCGATATAAAACTTTTCACCCCAGTAAGTTTTCATAGATTTACTTAAAGCAAAAGCTCTGTAGTTAATTAGTTAATAAAAGCTTTTCTAGCCGATGGATACAAAGAATGGAATCCAGTTTTTCATTCATTATTTTACTCAGACTCACTGTCGCATATAAAAAATAATTAAAATTTGTTTCTTTCTAGAAGAAAATTAATTTTGCTCCTGATGAAAACCATAGCAACATACAAAACACTGCTGTTACAACATACGGTGTCGTTTGACGTCAGTTTAAAGTCTGATCACGAAAAAAATTCATTCAAAATATCACAAGGGCCCACACGAATGTTCAATTCAAACCTAAATTAGGTAATGTTAAACTCAAACCTAAATTAGGCAATGTTCAATCCTAACCTAAATTAGGAATGTTCAATTCCAACCTAAATTTGGTAATTTTCAATTCCAGTTTAAATTAGGTAATGTTCAATTCTAACCTAAATAAGGCATGTTCAATTCTAACCTAGATTAAGTAAAGTTCCAACCTAAATTAGGCAATGTTCAATCCTAACCTAATTTTCGCATGTTCAATTCTAACTTAAATTTGGTAATGTTCAAGTCCAGTTTAAATTAGGCATGTTCTATTCATACCTAAATTAGGTAATGTTCAATTCAAGCTTAAATTAGGTAATGTTCAATTCTAACCTAAATTTGGTAAAGTTCAATTCCGGCTTAAATTAGGCATGTTCTAATCTAACCTAAATTAGGTAATGTTCAATTCCAACCTAAATTTGGTAATGTTTAATTCCAGCTTAAATTAGGTAATGTTCAATTCTAACCTAAATTAGGCACGTTTAATTCCAACCTAAATTAGGTAATCTTCAATTCCAGCTAAATTATGTAATATCCAATTCTAACCTAAATTAGGTAGAGTTCCAACCTAAATTAGGCAATGTTCAATCCTAACCTAAATTAGGCATGTTCAATTCCAACCTAAATTTGGTAATGTTCAATTCCAGTTTAAATTAGGTAATGTTCATTTCTAACTTAAATTAGGCATGTTATATTCTAACCTAAATTAGGCAAGTTCAATTTTAACCTAAATTAGGTAATGTTCAATTCCAGCTAAATTTTGTAATGTCCAATCCTAACCTAAGTTAGACATGTTCAATTCTAACCTAAATTAGGTAATGTTAAATTCCAACCTAAATTAGGTAATGTTCAATCCTAACCTAAATTAGGCATGTTCAATGCCAACCTAAATTTGGTAATGTTGAATTCCAGTTTAAATTAGGTAATGTTCATTTCTAACTTAAATTAGGCATGTTATATTCTAACCTAAATTAGCCAAGTTCAATTTTAACCTAAATTAGGTAATGTTCAATTCCAGCTAAATTTTGTAATGTCCAATCCTAACCTAAATTAGGCATGTTCAATTCCAACCTAAATTTGGTAATGTTGAATTCCAGTTTAAATTAGGTAATGTTCAATTCTAACCTAAATTAGGCACGATCTATTCTAACCTAAATTAGGCAAGTTCAATTTTAACCTAAATTAGGTAATGTTCAATTCCAACCTATATCAGGTAATGTTTAAGTCTGGAAACTTAGTGTTAGCAACCAGAAACAGCAATAACTTGGTTTAAACACATCTGCAAGCTGAAATATTGACGTTACAACTGTTTTTCGATTAAAGAAAAAGATCATTTCGTCTCAAGAAGCCCAAGGAACCTGTTTAGCAATGATTAATGGCGAACAAGAACCCTTCCTCCCTATTTTTGATGACGTAAACATAACAATGAAAGATAAATAATCAGCTCTGCCCAGTGCCCTGCTGCTAGTGTTGTGCGATATTTTCCCACATCTCGGGCGGGGGATCACACGAGCATCTGTCTCTCCCCCAAACAGTTCTTTAACGATTCGAACGAACCGCACCAAATATTTCTTCTTCTCAGTCACAATGACCTGCTCACAAACTGGTTGATTGTTTAAATATTCTTGAATAAGTAGGCTATCTGGTTATTCAGTTGAGAAAACCATCCAGACTTGACCTATAGAGCTTGAAATAGTTTATGGTAACCATTTCATTTAGGTGTTAAATGATGCAATTACTGCAGGTACAGTATTTGGAGACAAATTTAAATGAGAAAGATTAGAATAAAGGGTACACTTTTTTAAATAAAAAAAAGCAATTTTATAGAATAATATAAACTGTACAAAATAATTTAGGAAAATAATAAAAATTAAAAATAGATAGTCTCTATAAATAATTTCTTTAATCATAAAAAAAGATTCTAAAACAAAAGCAAGTAACCAAATAAATACAATAAAAGACATACACAAACGGTAGATTAATTTTAAAATTGATTTTGAACTATGAAGAAGTATTTACGTAAAGCTATATTTACTTCAAAGTAATTATAATAATTTCAGAATAAATAATAATAATCAGAATTTAGTTTCACAATTATTTTTTTCATAAAAGTAAAACCCAAAATAATAATAATTTCAAAAACTTGTAGTGTAGCACAGTAATAAGTATATAATTTTGAACATTTAACATTTTGAGCTTATCATTATTGTTGTTAATACAGGAAATAATTAATGCAGGGTAAAATAGTAATAATCATATTATAATAATAATAAAAATAATATATTAACGTAAAAATAGAATAATATTAAAAACACTATCGTATTTACTTTAATTATTACCAAATTAATATCTAAGATGATTTATAAACTGCTCATATAAAATTGTTTTTGTGAAGTTTTTATTATTTATTTATAGCTTGTATTTTAAAGGGTTAATTAAAGTGAACTCTGATTTGAAGAAGGTACTTACAATAGAGTGTCATTCGCATTACTAATAATTTGTAAACATTGTATGATATTATAGGTCCTACAGATTTCACCGATATTGCAATACGTTCCCGAAATAGTGGAGCATCCTAAACATCACACACGAAATAGTGGAACATCCTAAACATCACACACGAAATAGTGGAACATCCTAAACATCACACACGAAATAGTGGAACATCCTAAACATCACACACGAAATAGTGGAACATCCTAAACATCACACACGAAATAGTGGAACATCCTAAACATCACACACGAAATAGTGGAACATCCTAAACATCACACACGAAATAGTGGAACATCCTAAACATCACACACGAAATAGTGGAACATCCTAAACATCACACACGAAATAGTGGAACATCTTAAACATCACACACGAAATAGTGGAACATCCTAAACATCACACACGAAATAGTGGAACATCCTAAACATCACACACGAAATAGTGAAATTTGAAGATCTCAAAGAATATATATATATATATATATATATATATATATATATATATATATATATATATATATATATATATATATATATCGAAATCTTGTTGCTGGTTGACGAATCTTTATGACGAGCTGGTTGTAAATTACAAATTTGAAGTCGTCTGACGAAAACGTTTCCTCCAAGTGTAAGTTAACAATTAACAACTTTTAGTTAACAAATGACTGGTCGCAAAAGTGTAATATATATATATATATATATATATATATATATATATATATATATATATATATATATATATATATAGATAGATATATAAACACTCACACATACACACACACACACACACACACACACACACACACACACACACACACACAGACACACACACACACACACACACACACATATATGTTTTAGTTTATGCTAGAGTATATTATAAAAGAGGTGTCAGTCTATGAGACATTTTTTTGTAAAATAAATGACCTTTCTTAACATAAGGTAACAAGTTGACAATAGAATAGGGTCCCATTTCAATACATGTTATTAGGCTCTCGCACACATCATACATTTTTAAGGAAAACGTATCTTTATCGGATAGTTTGTAGCTATAATGTAATGTAATATAACAGTGATCTGTTTATAAAGAAACTTTCTAGATTTTCGTGCAAATATATTTAGCCACCAGCACTAAGTTTGATGTTATCTCAATAAGGCATAAGAGGTCTTTTTATATAAACAAATTGGCTATATTTTTGCAATGTTGATACCAGCCAATGTGTCGTTATACCAGATTTTGATTTTTTAAATAAAGTTTGAAGTACAGTTTTTTTGATTCTGGCTATTTACAATTTGCACCGAAAACTAAACTTTTCTAGATAAATCAATATTTCATTTGGCCTGTAGTGTAGTTAAGATGCGTTATAAGAGTGAAGGTAGAACCCCTGAATTTGTAACTTGATAAAAATAATTCGGCTTCGAGGATTAAAACTTATGAAAAGGTTTGTTATCTAAATATACAATCATATTTTCAAGCAAGAAAATTAGCGTAACCAAATATATGTGTTCTGATTTCATTAAAGTACCTTAACTTGGGATATTCAACCGGTATACATTCGTATAGTCAACGGATTCTGTTGACTACAGCAAATATTGGTGTCGCAGTACTTGTAAGCCAGAGCTTTCTCGGGAACCTCAAAGCAATAGTTTCTAATAGTACATCGTCCATTGCAACAAGTATATATCTTTTAATAATAGTCGATTTCCAGATACAATTACAGCTGCTAATTATAATTCTAAAATCCCACACCGTTAATTAGGCTAGATTGAAAATATAATATGATGAAGAATTAAAATTTGTTGAGTTCAGTGTGTGGCAGAATAGTCACGGCGTTTCCACGTTCACGTATCTCGTGTGAGCAAAATGTTGAAGTCATAATAAATGACGCTCGAAGACAAGAGCACAGAGAAATGTGGCAACGTTGTCAGTACCAAGAACCCCTGATTGGACGATTGCCGAAAGCAGCTTATTAATGGTCAAATGCAATACCTGTTTGGTCAATGTAGCATTTTACCACTTTGGATGACAATAAATATTTATAATTTTTAAATTACTGCAGTATCAAAAGTAGTAATGGGAAGAAAACACTTAAAAAACGAGAATATTTGTAAAATTTAAACCCAAAAATTGATAAGTCTTTTCAATGGTATAGAATAAACAAGAAGTGAAAAATATTCATTCCAATATTTATAAACATTTGAAGAGATCGCGTTTAAATTAAAAGATAACAAATTTAGGCTATGACGTACGAAGAACGATAAAGGAGAAATTAATGAAGGAGTAGAAAATGTCGCCAGGGCATGCATCACCCGTTTGGTGAGGAAGTGAATAAAAGAAGGGCAAGAATACAAAAACATATCCGGCGTTAAATGAAAAAAGTCTGGACGGCGGAAGGAAAGAGTTGTTGGCTTTTGTGAACAAAACATAGACAATATTACAAATAAATAGGTAATTTTCCTTTATGAACATTAAATGAAATACCAACTGCTTGGCACCATTATTTTAACCCAGATTGTAAGGTTATGATGATAATAATAAATAAAAGACGCACACAAAATTCACAAATTAATTATTATTTTACTCAAACGTTTTTCAATGACGGAGACATCATCATCAGCGAGTGATGCTCGTACAACTCGTAGTAAGTTGTAAGTTGGAGTTTGTAGTAGCAACACTCATTGATGATGACTTTGTCGTTGAAACGCGTCTGAGTAAATAAATTAGTGATTTGTAAGAAATTAAAATTGAAATACCTACTTTATAATATGAAATGAACCTAAATAATCCAGTCGTGACAATTTTGCAGCAAACGTCTCTCTTTAATTAATTCTAAGTGTTTAACACTAAAGTCGTGTTTCCTGAAGTGTAAACTAGCTGAAACTATTATTTAACGTAAAACCGTTAACCCAAGATGGGGTGACCGCCATTGAGGTGCTAATGGTATGGTTGCGCCAAAGTTTGTTAAATAGTAGCTAAATAGCCTTCACTAACTAGGATTGTTAGCCTATTAACCGACCGTTGCTGTGTAATGTTTGTACAGCGAAACACTTTGCAGGGTCATTAATTGACTCCATGTTTGTTTCTAACAATGATATGTAAGGGCAGAGTTTCTGGCTAATTAAGAATCTAATTGATGCGCGAATAAAAGTTTGTGTAAGGCAGAACAAAGTGAATGTCTTATTTACTACATGATTTAACAACAAAGGCTGAGCAGAGAAATGTATTATCAACATATTCGATTCTAGTTTCCCTGGTGGTAACAAGCAGAAGGCTATTTGATATGTCGACTTGTCCGAGAGTTAAAGTTTCCGTTAGTCAGCCCACTACCACAAGTTGGCCTTCTACCGTATATAAATTTATTTCTAAATCTCGAGCTTACTTTTCCCCATAAATTTCTACATGCAGGAAATTCATTTCTTCCCCAATAACAAGTTTCCTAACAACATGTGTGTTTGAAGTAAACAATAATTGACAAATAATATACATTTAAAAAAAGTCAATTCCTACTTGAATAAACAAAATTATTTAGTTTCTTTTTATTTTATAATTACAATTAATATAAATATTTATATACACATGTCAGAATAACAATATTAAGTGGCAAAATAGAAAGCCAATTACCTTATAATTTTCCTTTGTATGTATGATGGTGGACTAGAAATTTAATTTTATTTGTTACTATTTATACGCTTTTTTCGTTGCTTGCATTGTGATGTAGTTTCTTTTCGCTTTCCTTTCGCATTGTCCATTTGTGAAGTAAGGTTCGATAGGATTAATCGAGTATGTTTGTTTATTTTATTCTTTTAATTCATTTTAAATCCTAGAGCACTATTTTTGATATTTTGTGGTAAACAAGGCAAATTTTTAAGATTGTGCAATAGAGGTTTCGACGACAACCAGATGAGGGTAAAAGCAAAATTCATGGAGAAGTGAATTTATAGCTATGGGAAAGTTGACTCAGTGCACAAGCGCTAGACTTCAATCATGAAAATACTCAGTTCGAATCAGACCTAAATCTTCCAATTGTTTATAATAATTCATTGAATAATTATTCGAAATTATTTGAGAGTAACATCATTCTCATCCACTATAGTAAAATCATTATTTCAGCTTGTACTTGAATGTATTTTATTAACGATTAAAAATTTGTTCAATGAATATATATATATATATATATATATATATATATATATGCTGATATTTATTCCTTCATGGATGGAAAAAAATGACAAATAGTTATTATCAGGAGTACATCCGTTCATTCTGCAGTGCATAAAATCGAAATTCAGACGTTTCGCTAGAATCTTATCCAGCATTGACGAGGTGAACCCAACATATATATATATATATATATATATATATATATATATATATATATATATATATATATATATATATATAAGGAGAGTGTAATCTAATAGGAGGAATCTAAAAACTATTATTATATACAAATTATAATCATATATTGTAGTAAATACTAAATATATTTCAATTATTATATATATAATATCGAATATATAACAACCCCAAAAACATTCAAGCACTATAGGTTTAGGGAAAGACTGGTTTAGTAAAAGATTATTGTAGAAAATTATATGTAATATGTATTTTTTAACAAAATTACTGAAAAGGTTATTTAAAGGTAAACAGATATTTTTCTAATTCTATGCCAGAGCTGAATATATTATTAAGTAATAAAGCTGTTTATTAAATAAATTTGATAAAAATATATATTTATTGAAGATATTAAATTTTCAACTGTCGGTTTTATAACGTTTTTAAATTTAAGAAATATTCGTGTTTCGTTATGTTTAAGAATACATTTTCAGGTGGCATATAAAATAATTTTCAACAGTCCTGTCAAGATTTTTCTTAAAAAGAAATTTAATATAGTCTACTGATAATAATAAAATTTAATTTATAACTTTAAGAGAGCATTTTACACTAAGGAATAATTTATTGACTATTATACGTTCCTGTCGCTCATAAAAGTTACATCTTTTTTCCTTTCGATTTGTTTCAAAGAATTTTCATCAATCACTACTTTTGATTTACTTAAACGTTTTTTACTTCCAAGTAGATAAATCACAGTGCTAATAGCTAATAAACAATAATGATCCATTGCTACAAATATTTACACAACCTTTATAAATACATTTCGCTAACACAGTTAACATCATTGGAAAGTTACAAATAACTTTAGGTTTCTAGTAACGTAGAATATATCCTATAAGTATCGTATAAAATATTACAAAGATTTAAAATACTTTCAAATTTGTTTATTTTTTAAAAATTTTAAAATACTGTACCTAAATCTTTGTTCATAGTCTTATATCTAATTTTCCCACAAAATCTCTACAGTGTATTAATCATACTGTTATTTCGAAAATTAAATTACTGAAGCAATATCGAAACACCTTAGAAGATGAAAAACGGAAATTAGCTTCTTTGAACACCGCTTCAGGATAAACCTATAATCACAGTCACGCATTTCTACCAGAATACTGTTCTCACCCCTTATTTTGACAATAGTTACAGAATAAAAAGCAAGGAAACAATAGGAAATATGAACAAACATTTTTTGTTATCAATTCCCACTTAGACCAGCAAAGAAGGCCTGCAAGGTGTACACCTGAAAATTAATTACATTTTTTATGCTGTTTTCTTTAAACTCCTTGCTGTGACATTTCAAGACATCTCATTTTCAAAAGTATTTCATACACTTTATTCAAGTCTCAAGGGAGTATAAAATAATTTATTTTCGTAAATATAGTTTCTCCGAAAGAATGAGTGGAAAAATGAATAGATGAATACACACAATAAGCGTAGGAAATTAAATGAGGAGAAAATAGAATAATAATTCACTCCCAGATTGTAAGCACTCCTTCTATAATCATAAAACAAATATTATAAAAAATAAAATATTAAAGGCAATTCGTGTTCAGGTAAAAAAAAAAAAATAAATAAAAATATTTTAGTTACTTTTTAATAAATAGTTGCAATTAATATAAGTAAAGCAACATAACCTATGCGACAATCAGCTGTTATACCACAAACCTATAACAAAATCACCTGTTTTATGAAATCATATGTTATCATTTATTTTAAGCCAAATGGAACGAAATAGTTATTTTGCATACTTTCCCCTTTATTTTGTAAAGTTTTTCTTCCGTATGAAACTGTAATTAATTAATTTAATTTAATTAGCTAATATCTATTTGAAAACAAATGGTCTTAACAGCAATTGTCATTTAGTGCAAGTTTTAAAAGAATATTTGAATTTGATTGGATGAATAAATAGTATTTATTAACGATTCAAAATTTGTATATATATATATATATATATATATATATATATATATATATATATATCGCAATATGTATTCTTGTGTATTAATAATTCTTGTATTTGTATTTTGACTTAAGTTCTTTATATATATATATATATATATATATATATATATATATATATATATATATATATATATATATATATATATATATATATATCGAGAGTGTGTGAACTAATAGAAGCAATTGAAAAAAAACGTTTTATTAGTTTTTAGTAATTTTTTTGTATTTTTATTAAACAATAAAACCGTTACGCACCAGGGCCAGTAACTTGATCAGTGCCAGTAACTTCTGGTTTACCTGAAAAGTCTAGCAATACCATAACTTCAGCTTCAGTTTAGTACGTACAATTTAATAAAAGCAGTCATATGAATATTTTGAATTGAAACTTTACTGTCCAACGATCAACAAATATATTTAAATCCCCTGCAAAGAAACGTATAGTTAGATATTCTGCAAGAGCGAAAAATTAAATACGTTTTTAAAATGCTTACTGAAGCAAATTCACACGGATGTTGATTTTAAATCTATTTAGAAAGAAGTAACAAAATACATTGATGGAAACAATTACCTAGCACAGAGATAAAATGATAGACTAATCGATAACGTATAGCAAAAAAACACCAAACCCGAACAAAAGTATTGTATCAGAAAACAAAATTCATAGTTTTCTCACTTACATAAACATCACAATAATAATTAGAGTCGGTCAAAACACCTAACACAGAGAAACGATAGCATTTATTACAAATAACAAATTAAAATTAAGGATACAACTAAAATATAATAAATAAACTCCAAAGAGCATGCATCAAACAAGCATTAGTAGCAAACTAAATGAATTATAAAAATAACAGGCTCAACCTTTACTAATTAGGCGATAATTACTCACACAGCAACCCGAACCTAGACATTCTCAACTTCAACAAAAAACGACCATTTCACTACACTTTGGTTTATACGTAATTTAAAGATATAAACAATACTCGATAAAAAAAAGTCAATAAAAATTATTTGAATATTATTTGATCCCATTGTTGAAACCTGATCAATCGGGTTTCAAGAACGGGTATCCTGGAGGACGTTAAAATTAAGTTCCTGGTATTTTTTTGCAGTAAACAAACAATATTAGTAAATCTGTAAAACAATACTTTATTAACAACCTATTGGTTGTTAGATAAACAAATTAGTCTGTGGGACTCGGGGGAGAGGTGAAAACCTTTATATCCCTGTCAAAATGTTTAATTGAAAAAAAAATAATATTTTTGCGTAATGAAAATTACCTTAGCATTTGTTTTAATATACAGGCTTTTTACATTTAACACCAACTACGAGTAACAAATTAAAGCTAATATTTTTGCAAAATTTTCAAAGAATGTCACCTAAAATATTAATTAAAATTTCTAATTAAATTTCATTCAATTTTTAAATCTTTACTTGAGCACTGTAGTTAATAAAAACATTTAATTGATGTTCACTGAATAAAAATGTTTTAAACAAATTCAGTTAATATAAGTTCTTAAAAATTATCAGACGCGTCTAAGAATGCTTTCAATTAAAAAATTCTATTAACAAAACCTTAATATTATACTTGAATTGAATAATTGAGATACATTTTTATTGAGATATATCAAAATTTAAATAAAACATATATTTATTAACTGATCAAGACTATTTAACAATAACCTTTTTCCTTAACAATGCTCAATAAATAATCTTTCATAAGTGTTAAAACCGTTGTTTCACAATATAACGTATAACATAAAATAAGCTGATATAGGAATCATATATTATCATTTAATTTACATCGAGGTAACTCATAGCGTGTCCTGATGGAGTTTATACTGACGCTATTAACTGACGGAAATTATACTGACGGAAAATAGTATGTTTATATTCATCCAATAGGTTTTTATACACGTTTAACTTCGAAAATTTCAATTGAAAATGTTTATTTATTATCTACATTCCACATTGTAACTAGAGTGCGGAACTACTTTGGTTAGGTGGGAGTTTTCACTTACTTGGACCGTCCAGGTTTTCGTTTTCGTGGAAGATACGGTGGAAGAGGCGGGAGTGGAAGCCGTCGTTGTCTTGGCAACGTTACTTGAAGAACTACTAGAATTAGTATTGCTACTACTGGAGCTAGATTGTTTAGGCTGGGTAGCAGTCGTTGTTTGTTGTTGAGTTTGCTGCATGATTTGATGAATTAAGTCTAGTTGTTGCTTGGTTAGGCCGTCGTTGTTGGCAGCTTGAGCAGTACTTGAAGTCTGAAACAGAAGGACAACACGTTTCAAAATTTAATTGAAAAGACTGATACGTAAAAACGTATTTTCGAAACACAAATCTGGAAATTGAACTTTAGTGGTTCAAAATATCTATAGTTATTGTTGATTCCCTTATTAACTAAAAACACACACACAAACACAAACACACACACACACACACACACAAACATACCCCCTCCCCCCACACACATACCCCCCTCCTCCCACACACACATACCCACGTACACACACACACACACACACACACACACACACATACCCACGTACACACACACACACACACACACACACACACACACACACACACACACACACACACACACACACACACACACACACACACACACACACACACACACACACACACACACACACAAACACACACACACACACACACACACACACACACACACAAACACACACACACACAACCTAGCCTTTAACTATCCTTCTTTGCGTTGTGTGTGACTGTCTCAGAGTACATCTAGAGAGTTGTTCTATTTATCCCAGGATGGGTGTTTTTCAAGTGATTCAACATGTGCATTTTCTACTCAATTACCCTTAGCTAAAAGTATTTAATCAGTTGAAAAATATTTACGTACATTTCTGCCATTATCGTCTGAAGGTAACTGGACCTAATATGACTATAATGTAATTGTATAAAACTTATAATTTTTGTGTTGCACAACTTGAGGTTTTTCTTATAATTACGTATTTGGTATAAACTTGGCCAAAAAAACCACTACTTACTGATTAATTCAGCAGACGCTTTTCGCACTAGATCAGCGCATTATTCAATGCTGTGAATCACTGACAAGGCAGTTGCTCAGGTTTGTTGTGTTGGTGTGAGTCTGTGGTTTATTTCTGTTCTGAGGTATGTTATTGTTCATATAGTAGTTGTTAATTATATGCTCAAATATAGTATTAGATTGTGAGTGTGTTTTGTCGTTTAAAATGTGTTGCGGATAGTTTTTGTGTCGTTTGCTTATCTCGTAATCTTCTGTTGTGTTTAGTCTTTTTTTTTGATGTAGTGTAAATTCTTTAGATTAGCGTAGGATTTAAATACAAAGTATTTAATACAATTTGTATTAAATCTACGCTATCCATCTCGTATACACTATCCCATAATACACTTATCTAAAAATCATTCACTACACCAAAAAAGCAACAAATTAAACACAACAGAAAACTACAGAGATATACATACACCACAAAAACTATCCACAACGCATTCTAAGCGACAAAACACACTCCTAATCAAATATTATATTTGAACACATAATTAACAAGTAATCTAGAACAATAATACACGGCAGAACACCAATAAATACTGACTCACACCAACACAACACACCTGAGCAACATTCTTGTTCGTGATTCATAGCATTGAATAATGCGCTGACCTAGTGTCAAACGCGTCTGGTGAAAAATTTATTTTATTTAACGCGTCTGTAAGTAGTTTCATTTTGACAATTTGATACCGAAAGTGTAATTAATTGTCTAGTTCTGTAACTGATATTTAATACATGCCTTGCTGATAAAGGGTTTCTTTCTTATCAGGTCTTTCCATCCCGTTCTATATGCGACATTTAACCGACTTGTTTCACTCATTATCTTCCGATTCTCTATGGAAAGAGATCAACAACTTGATAAATGGACGACCAATCCTAACCCATCCACTTACTAAGTACTAATCACGCCCAATGATACTTGACTTCAGTGGTCAGACGAGATCCGTATACTCATCTTGTTATGACCATTAGTAAACGACCGATTCTGATTCCTAAATTTTTTGAAGTGATACAGACCGCATGTGTGTTCCAAATGGGTTGTGACCCTTACGAGTACTGTGAGAGATTAGGACCAGATACGGGCTATACGTGTTCACGTTTTCCACTAGTTGAAATTAAAATTCAGTCTTGTTTAATATCGAGCAACGCGATTTTTAATTGGAATCTTTTAACATTTCAATCACATCTGGTTATATCTGCGGACAGATATTTATCTGACCCACTTTTCTAAGCCACTGTTATTGCTTGAAGACACCCTACGATAATACCAGTTTATTGTACGTGTATTGATTTTCAATGCTATATTTCTGACATAATTCTTGTTTGCTGCTGGCAATGCTCTGCAAATAGTCTATTGTCAGAAGAATCTGATCTTTAGTGAACATAAAGAAAAATCCAGTTGTATTCCCAGAGCCTTGAGCTGGTTTATCAAACGTTTAAAACTCTTTTCAGCTCTTATATTATATCAGATGGGGTACAAGAGTTTCATATTATAATTTTAGTAAATTACGATTTCAAATTTAAATACTACCCCAATCCTTATTATAATTTTTTTTAAATGTTTAAATAGTTATAAAGAATCACGCCTAAGGTTTGTAACATCTACTTAAAATAAAAAAATAAAATTACTATATATAATTTTCCAAACCGGAAAAAATACCCCAAAACTCCTCCAAAATTATACAACGTCGTAAAGTATTTATATTTGATTACACTTTGATTATTATCTTATCAAGAAAGAGAATATATAAGGAATTTATTATTATTTTATCAGTAAACATTTTCATAATTTGTTCTACTTCAAGATTTTGAAATAAAATTCATTGAATATCGAGATGTTAAAAAATATCAAATATACAATATTATGAATGGGCGACTGAAGGCTGATTAAATGAACTCTCTGGCCGAGTAGGCCTATATGCGTTTAGTAGAATTTTTCAATGCGATTGGTGGCAGAATGCATACGCAATGCATTTTAGCGCAGTTTAATGTGTTCTGTAATAATTTGTGTATGCAATGGTGACTTAATAAATGAACATTATTTGACTAAGTAGGTATATACTTCTTTTAATACTTTTAAAATCCTGAAAACTACTATCCAGCGTAAAAGTAAAACATATTTTATACAAATATTGTTAATTGTTTAGCAGTTAATATAACAGTAATAATATTATATAAATACTATATTTATATTAAGTAAAATATAGTAATATAATTTGGAAAGCAGAAGAACGAAGTAAGAAGTTAAAGAGATATTCTGAACGACACTAACAGGTATTTGCCTCGAAGTTACGAAATAGTTAAAGATAAAAACAACGTCAAATTAAAATCTTTTCTATTAGGAAACTAAAGAAATAGAGAACAATATGGATGAAAACGGTTTTGGTTTATTTTCTATCGGGATTTTTAATTATTCTAGCATTAGAAATGGAGAGCAAAAGGAGGTCCTAGATTTAGGTGGATAGCTTGCGCCTACCCTGGAGAATGCTGCTATTGGAGAACCCTACTGAATGTGAGGAACTGGAAAGCGGCAGCACAGGATCGTGCTACCTTCGAAAGCTCATTGAGGAAGCTAATGTCCACACAGGACTGTAGCGCTTTGTCAAAGATGAAGGATTAGGAATGAAACACTAAATTTATTAAAAATCTTTATAAAAAATGAGTTTATTTAACTAACAAAAATATTTTAAAATTTGTTCTAGAATGTTATTAGCAAACTTATATAATTATTGATGTATGGAACAATTTTAATTATGATTTATAATTTTGAGTTTTAATAAAATATTTTCATGGTACAAGTATTACTTTCATGAGGAATAGAAAAATTATTTCAAAATCATTTATGATTTAATTTAAAACCAAACACGTCCAAATCAACTCATTTTTCTAGAAATAAATATATTTATAAAATGTGTATAATTATTTATTTGTCTTTAAAGAAAGTTTCCATACGTCTAAAATTAATTCTACCCAAAATATGTACTAATTTGAATACACCAATGAATACATTAGCAGTTCTAATGGTTCAGTGGTGAATTAAATTAGAATAAATAACGTTGTGGAAACTCCCACATTCATTATTCCTTAAAAAGACTGTTTATTTCCAAAAATATAAAATAATGATAAAAACTGAAAAATTACACAAGCAAAAAATAAACTCAAATAGTTATAAGTCTCAAAATGATATTGAATAAAATGGGCCGGTGTATAACTGTTGTCGGAAATATTGTAAACATTTTTTTTTTTTAAATTAGGAACCAAATCAACTACGAATGAGTTAATTAATTTCAATTGCTTTTACTAGCTTTCTCTTTATTTATTTCCAAGTACTCTTTAATATTTGAATTTTCTTTCTTTAATATCTTCATAAATAAATAACAAATTGCATTGTGACAGTCAGTGGGATTGGGCGACAGAAGCGAATAATTATTTCAATAATGACGTTGGCAGACGTTTTAGTAAAATTTAATTAATGTATTTATTAATAATAGAATGTAGTTTTTAGAAAACTCTTTTTAGGTGTTGAATCATTACTGAATAGAAAGTTTAATAATGGAATTTAATTGAAACCAGTTCTTCAAGAGTGTCAGATGCGTCTAAGAAAGTCTTAATTAAAATAATTGGACTAACAATATTTAATCATTATCATTCATTTACTTGCAGTAAGGTTTATTAAAATAGAAAATACATATATTCGTCAACTGATAAATAATTATTAATACAATAATATATAAATAATATGTATTTATATATACAAACATGATATCTTATAATGTACAATAAATAATGTAATATAATATACATGTTAAAAATGCTGTTCTACAACATAACCTGACTTACATAAAATCAGCTGTGTTATGAAATCATGTATCACTAATATAAAATAAATTATGAAGCGCGTCCCATGGCTGTTGCGCATGGTTGAATGAGCGTGACAGATGAGATGTTTTTGTTCCGTGCAAAACTATGACTCATATCAAGCGAAAAGAAATATACTTCATTAAATATTTTTACGTTTTGGGAGAAACTTATATGCAAAATTGTGACTAAAACAAAAAGTGAGTGAAATTACACAATGATAATAGCGAATCCCTGTCAAAGCCAGAATGCTGATAACATCCAGACATACATACATACACATATACAGAAGACACACACACACACACACACACACACACACACACACACACACACAAACACACACACACACAAACACACACAAACACACACACACACACACACATACACACACACACAGACACACACATACAATTCCATATAAACATACAAACACACACACACACACACACAACGCACGCACACACACACACACACACACACACACACACACACACACACAAACACACAGACACACACATACAATTCCATATAAACATACAAACACACACACACACAACGCACGCACACACACACACACACACACACAAACACAGACCCACATACACACCCACACACACACACACACATACACACCCACCCACCCACCCACCCACCCACACACACACACGTATATTATCATATAGCTAACATGGTTTTACAGAGCACTTAGTTAAATACACCATTCACATAACATTACATACATTATAAAATACATACAACTATATGGGTAGTCTACTGTATTCAAACTTGGTACAATTGATATTTAGGTTTGAAAAGGATTTGTTAATATTAAAACCACTTAAGTAAGTTCATTCTTGTATTTGAACTGGTTACTAATAAAAAAATAATAATAACAAAGAAAAATTCTAATATTAATAATCAATATATGTTTGTGTATATAATATAACAAAGTCTAGCTATACTTAATCATATATATGTTATGTATATATATATATATATATATATATATATATATATATATATATATACACATATAAACACATACAAAAACGATGTTGTTATTTATTACTCCTCACTTCTTGAACAACAACTTTGTTTTGTATTGAACAAGGTATCTTTTTATACAAAAGATATTTTCAATACTTTTGGACAGAAAATATTATTTACTGACTAAACAAACGGATGAACAGTATTGTTATAAATGTTTATATATATTTTAAAATTTCCATAAATAATATCAGTTTAAACAATTTAATTACATAATTTTAGTTGTATTTCTTCCCGAAAATGTTTCTAATTAGTTATTGTCGATACGACTTTATTGGAATAGTCTTCGTTTGTAACAAAAATGAACGCTAGATGAAAATATATGCGGTGTTTAGAATGGTATCACCTAACCAATAATCTACTGTAATAGGTGTTTGACATTATTTTTGTATTTATAAATAAAGCAGTATGATTGTAACTTAATAAATCAATGTATTTGAATTTTAGGTATAGTAATTATTAATAAATTAAAATTTCAATATCTTCTTTAAAATATATTCTCAACAGGAAAGTATCAAAATTTCTAAACTTAAAGCAGTTTTTTGTGTGTTTCCAACATGCTCCTGCTCAAAGCGTTAGTTTCCACGGTAATTGTTTGGTTTTATTAAAAAAATATAACTAAATGCTGGACAGGAGGAAATGTAAATACATACATCTACTTGAACTGCGAATGTAGAATAATCATAAGGAACGCATTTTCAGAATGTTTAATAAAAACGTCCCAAGAAACATATTCGTTTGCATCTATGCGGGATTGGAGGCAATCCATTGACAGTAATATCGTGGCGTCTGCTTTCAAAACGGTTCAGTTTGACTGTTCCCACACATAGTGACGGCTGCTATCGACAGCTTAACGGATATTTGAAGTTAGGAACTCGCCAAACTGGATTGCCGAACATCCGGGCACCTCTATTGCTCTGCACAACACACAACAGTTGTTTGTTATAAAGACGTCGAGATCCTATATTGATCGTTGGGATAGGGGTCAAGTAAAAAATGCCACCGTGTTCTTAGCACATGCGTACTTAATGGCGATCAGAGTTGCATTTACTCCGTGGTAAACATTTAAAGCAGAAAACGTCTTGTGTGTGTAACTTGAGCAAAACTTTAAACGTTCCAGCATCTTGAAATACACAATTAGAATATGCTTATATTTTGTTGAACAAAAATGCGGCTGCTACGTGAGTCAATTATTATTTAATAAAACATTGGACACGTTTCGATAACTCTATTGTTGTCATCATTCAGGCTTGGGGCAAAATTAATTATTTATGTCTACAATATTTTATTATAATTTGAAATATATATATTAAAAATAAGTAATTAATTTTTTAATATAATTTTATATTAAAATTGTCTAGACATAAATAATTAATTTTGTCCAACTTACTTTAGGCCTGAATGAAAATAAAAATATAGTTATCGAAAAGTTGCAAAACTTTTAATAAATAATGTAGCTTGACTCATGTAGCAAACGCTTTTTTATTCAACTAAAAATGTTTTTGTGTGTTCACATCATCAAAAAATGCTGTAGTTTTAAAATGGATTATTTTTGAAATGAAAAAAAATAACCATGGACAATAATAATTTAAATACTCCTTTTTTGGTAAGATATAAAACATCTTTTTCTATTCTGTGCAAACGCTCTTTGAACTATACACATGTATCCACAAGTAAATATCTAATGCAGTTTATCTGTGATAATGTGTTTGCTGAACGTTTATTTATTTATTCAAGTTTTTGAAGAATTTTTTAATTTATTAGTTACATAGCGTGATCTAATTTGGAAGTAACTAAAGGGATCACAAAAACTATATATATATATATATATATATATATATATATATATATATATATATATAGAAAATTCCGTACATGAAATATTTTACATGCACGGAGTAAAGAGAATAGATATTTGTCGATAAGAGATTGATAATTAACATAAAATCGGTTCATAGAATATGGGATATATCGTAGAATGTAATGAAAGGTTATCATCTGATTTTATGAATTGAGAAACCAGCGTCAAATAATTTATTTTAACTTTATGTTTTCAAATTATTTGGAATCCAGGAAGAAAATACATTTGAACTAAACTATGTATGTATGTATATATATATATATATATATATATATATATATATATATATATATCAAATAAAATATTTAATTTTATTTTTTAAAAGTAAATAATTTCATCATCATGTATTTCATTATTTACATACATTCATCACTTGCTCCAAATGGTTGCAGTTATTTTTTCTTACATTTCTTTGTCTTGAATAAATCTCTTAAGAACTTAATTCGTTATTTTCTCGATTTTTCACTCCACTTTGACTCTGTCCCTCTTTTAGTTCTGATTAAACTTTATTATCTTTGATTATGTACCTTAAAAGTTCTTACGCCTTTTTTCACTTTTAAAGCTTACGCATTTTCTTGATGCGCCACCAGTTTGTTGACAGCTTTATAGTCTTGAATTATGTAGTCCAGACAGAAGACACTGATGAATATCGCCACATAGCGATCGAAAACGTTCTGACTCAGTTTTCACAAATTTACAAAATTTAAAGTTCGGATAGTCATAATCTGAAGTTAAAGTGATTAATTAAGTTTTATAGTGTTGTTTACGTCGAATGTTATGTTGTAGGCCTGGCTTAGTGGCCATATTTGTGTGTTTACGCGACCTGCATAATAAAAAAGTAATTACATCAAAATAATAACATAATAAAAGGATTAATAATAAGAATTTAGTTATTACATAAGAATAACAGGTAAATTTCACAATATGTTTTATAGTTTTATTTATTATGGTAATTTATTAAGGAAACATTAAACACCAAAATTATTAAAAACTTTAAGGGAACGTGTTTTATTGTAACAGTTCCTTTTGTTACAATTGTATTTAAATTTTATTCCTATTGTTAAACTATTGTATTTATTAACTTTGGACTTGGGTAATTTTAAAAAATAAATTGTGTAAGAAATTAATAGTCTCTAATCCCCTTAAGTTAAATAGACAACGTACTACATAGAGAAAATCAACTTAGGGAACCACAGTCTTCTCGAGGCAAGATTTTAGCCTCTCCAAGCATAAGGGGAGGGTTTTGTCCCTTCTCTAATCCTACTCTAATTCAACATATCCATCCTACAACCCTACTTGGCGACTATTGGTTAAATGTGCGTTCCAAATGAAACAAAAACAATGTAATCCTTTAAGGTATACAAATTTTAAAATTACTCTCTAGTAAAATTAAAAAAAGCGTTTAAATAATGGAATTTTAATACTGTATTTTTCAAAATATAAATATCTGTATTTTTCGCAAGAAAGTTTGCAAATATTGCAATTAGAAAACGATAGCGATTTGGTCACAAACTTTAAATAAAGTTTTTATCGATGAACGTTAACTCCCGCATTAAGGGAGAAACTATACTATTACATTGTTTATGCAGTGATATTCCAAAGTACGTTTGCATTTACTGATTATATACATGTCAATGAAGAGGCACAGTAGACTTGGACGGGCGCCAACTTGGTTACGCGCCAAAAGTGTGATCAGTTTTGTCACTGCGCATCGCATACCTTAGCAATTGCCAATAAAAAAAAAGGCTTAATAAATTCTACGCTAGTAAAAATTGAATAGCAAACAGAACTGAACGAAATATTAAAGCATAAAATATACTTTCATTAGTGAAAATGTGTTTTTAAATTGCAAAATTATTACTGGGAATAATTATAACAGGTTCTTCGTTTGGACTTGGTACAAATAAATATTTAACAAAAGTTAGGAGCAATGTAAATTTAATATAACAATAAATAGTCTTTGAAAACAGGTTTCATATAATTTATATGCTTATATTTTAAGGTATAAGTTCTAAGTTATCCTTCGTATAAGTGTCATTACATTTTGTATTTACCATGAACCAACTCTCGTAATGAAGCGGAAATATATATAAGATATGCTTAGGTTAAAGAAATTATTTATAAACTTTTGCAAATATAGATTGAATTAAATTAGGAAATAATAAAGTAAAATATATAGTAAAAAAAGAAGAAAAGGTGTTACCCTCACATATAGAGAGGATATATTGATATAATAAAAATTAAAAAAATCGACTTATTAATCAATACATATAAATATATAATATATATTAAATATTTTAAAACAACATAGGTTTTTCAAATACAAGAATATATATATATATATATATATATATATATATATATATATATATATATATATATATATATATATATATATATGTATATACCATGAATAGTTATTATCTGGAATACATCCGTTCATTCTGCAGTACATAAAATCTCAGTTCCGAAGTTTCGCTAGAATCTCATCTAACATTGACGAGGTGAACCCAACAACAGTTGATGAGCGAGAACATATTTGTACATCCGTGAAGGAATACGTATCACCATATATATATATATATATATATATATATATATATATATATATATATATATATATATGTATGTATGTATATATGATAATAGATTAGATAGATATGCTTCTAGGCTCTCTCTCACTCTCGCGTCCTTTCTCTCTCTCTCTCTCTCTCTCTCTCTCTCTCTCTCTCTCTCTCTCTCTCTATATATATATATATATATATAGAGAGAGAGAGAGAGAGAGAGAGAGTAAGAACCAAAGTAAATTTACAACACACTCATAGAGCAATAACGTTTTCGACAGTCAAGACACTGGTGGTCATGGGTAATTTAAAACTCGAAAACGTTATGTAAATTAAAACTTTCACAGAAAAGGATAGGAAAAGATATGTTAAGATGTTTTAGTGAAGAAAACGTCGAAAACAGTAAGTCTCCATGGCTAAGTGAGCAAAGCTGATTTTAAAAAAATGTTTCCTGAATTTTTTAATTGTACTCTGGAAAGTTTGAATACGTACAAATGAATAAAGAAACCCTACAAAGTAAGATTTTGTATTTGTTTGAAATATATGTTTAAAGTAATTACAACATAAATATAAAAGAAATCTTTACGGTAACATTTGCAACTCATTAAAGCGAGAGAGAGAGGGAGGGAGAGAGAGGGAGGGAGCGAGAGAGAGAGAATGAAAGAGAATAAGAATTTGAGAGGTAAAGAAGTAGAGATAAGTAGGAAGAGAGAGCGAGAGAAAGAGGAATGAGGAGAACGAGAAAGAAAGACAGTGATGGAAGGATATGGTAAGAAAGAAAGAGAGAGATGGAAAAATAAAATAATTATATTATTATAAATTTCAAAATTCAAAATGTTTAAATCAAGAAAGTTGTTATTTAGACATTAGGAATGCTATCTGTGTAAAATCACCCACTACAGTTTCTTGCAATAGTTTTCTACCATTAAGCAATATCTCCAGTACAGATGGCAAGCTGAACATACATACATATAGCCGCATTTACCTTGCCCCAAACAACTACCGCATAAATACAAAGGGTGCTTTTAGAGCAATAATTGTGGGGGAGGTAAATTTACATAACTTGAACAATATTTTCAGTCTTTGCAATACCCAGAGGTCGTATTTGGGGAAAATACTTTATTTAAATATTTATAGATTATACAAATGCAAATTCATATCTGACCATTGACCAATCTGTCTAAAATCTTTGTATTGTATTTTAGGTATAAAATAGCTATAAGAATTATATCTACAAAAATTTTAAATCATTTGGAGTGATAATGTAGGTTATTTAAAAATATAATTTTTCTAAGTGTTGAAATTTTTGAAATGCTCATTTCTACATTCTTTAGGAATATTTGTATATTTAAAATATAATTTTTCTATCTCTTGAAATTTTTAGTAAGCTTATTTTTACTTTCGTTAGGAATATTTGTATATTTAAAAATATAATTTTTCTATCTCTTGAAGTTTTTAGTAAGCTCATTTTTACTTTCGTTAGGAATATTTGTATATTTAAAAATATAATGTTTCTATCTCTTGAAGTTTTTAGTAAGCTTATTTTTACTTTCGTTAGGAATATTTGTATATTTAAAAATATAATTTTTCTATCTCTTGAAGTTTTTAGTAGGCTCATTTTTACTTTCGTTAGGAATATTTGTATATTTAAAAATATAATTTTTCTATCTCTTGAAGTTTTTAGTAGGCTTATTTTTACTTTCGTTAGGAATATTTGTATATTTAAAAATATAATGTTTCTATCTCTTGAAGTTTTTAGTAAGCTCATTTTTACTTTCGTTAGGAATATTTGTATATTTAAAAATATAATGTTTCTATTTCTTGAAGTTTTTAGTAAGCTTATTTTTACTTTCGTTAGGAATATTTGTATATTTAAAAATATAATTTTTCTATCTCTTGAAGTTTTTAGTAAGCTCATTTTTACTTTCGTTAGGAATATTTGTATAATTAAAAATATAATTTTTCTATCTCTTGAAGTTTTTAGTAAGCTCAATTTTACTTTCGTTAGGAATATTTGTATATTTAAAAATATAATGTTTCTATCTCTTGAAGTTTTTAGTAAGCTTATTTTTACTTTCGTTAGGAATATTTGTATAATTAAAAATATAATTTTTCTATCTCTTGAAGTTTTTAGTAAGCTCATTTTTACTTACGTTAGGAATATTTGTATATTTAAAAATAAAATTTTTCTATCTCTTGAAGTTTTTAGTAAGCTCATTTTTACTTTCGTTAGGAATATTTGTATAGTTAAAAATATAATTTTTCTATCTCTTGAAGTTTTTAGTCAGCTTATTTTTCTATCTCTTGAAGTTTTTAGTAAGCTTATTTTTACTTTCGTTAGGAATATTTGTATAATTAAAAATATAATTTTTCTATCTTTTGAAGTTTTTAGTAAGCTCATTTTTACTTTCGTTAGGAATATTTGTATATTTGAAAATATAATTTTTCTATCTCTTGAAGTTTTTAGTAAGCTCATTTTTACTTTCGTTAGGAATATTTGTATAATTAAAAATATAATTTTTCTATCTCTTGAAGTTTTTAGTAAGCTCATTTTTACTTTCGTTAGGAATATTTGTATAATTAAAAATATAATTTTTCTATCACTTGAAGTTTTTAGTAAGCTCATTTTTACTTTCGTTAGGAATATTTGTATAATTAAAAATATAATTTTTCTATCTCTTGAAGTTTTTAGTAAGCTCATTTTTACTTTCGTTAGGAATATTTGTATAATTAAAAATATAATTTTTCTATCTCTTGAAGTTTTTAGTAAGCTTATTTTTCTATCTCTTGAAGTTTTTAGTAAGCTCATTTTTACTTTCGTTAGGAATATTTGTATATTTGAAAATATAATTTTTCTATTGCTTGGAGTTTTTAGTAAGCTCATTTTTACTTTCCTAGGAATATGTGTATATATTCGAGTATGTTTCTCTGCCTTTCCTAATATTAGAATATTTTCCGTTGTTGAAAAAGTGAAGATTTATAAATGGAGTAATTCCGAAACGAGTCAACAAAGGCAAATATTGTGATCTTAGGAAAGGCGTAGAAATGTACTCGAATATATACTTCTAATTTGTATTTTTATTTCAAAATAACTAATGCTTCAGGCATGTTCTGGTGAGCTAATAAAATACCAAGCAAACTTTATTAAAATAACGTTGTTAAAGATGTCATTGGCATAAAGAGATAACTGTTACTAGAAATTAAATTTATTAATTCTGATATTGTTTTACTCAAATTGTCAAAGCAGATCGTATAATTATACAAGACTGATAGTTAATGCAATCTATGATTACACATAAGTGATATAGAGTGGTTCTTAGCGGGCTAATGATTAAATGGAATTGAATACTCGAACTGTACTGATAGTTGTGAAGGTATGTGGATTACATTTAGGCTTTAGCATGCTGATGAACTGTGTAGCTTTCAACGTGTCCACAATGTACCGATATAATCGGCGAAACATCCATTGGTGGTTAGCAATTAGTTCAATCGAATACGAGTAAATTAACCTTTGCGTGTAATTAGGTTTAAAGAGCTTTAAAAGTCTGTGAATTGGATTATTAGCAATGGTAATGTAAATATTGGCGTCTGTTTGCGCGTTTGCATGAAACAAATAAGGTATAAATAAAAAAATTGATCAGTTAAAATATTTTTTACACGAAAGTTTAAAACAAAGTTACTTTGGCTGCTGGTACAAAATTTAATATTTAAATACGCAGTTATAATAGCAAACAATAATTCTAAACAAGATAATAATGAAATAAATACTAATAAAAAGGAATATAAACAACAATTTTTAAAATAACTTTCTACTCAAGCGAACAAGAAAAAAATTAATTTTAGTTACTCTATTCAATAATTACAATTAATATAATAAAATAACATACCATGCGTGAAAATGGCTGCTCTACCATATAACCTATAACTTAAAATGAGGGGTCTTGAAATCATGTTATCCCTTATTTAGACCAAATGGAATGAAATAACTCAATTGCATAACTTACCCCTTTTGTGAAAAGTTTTTTCACGCATAAAACTACAATTGTATTTTTAAAAAAACTGTATATTTAAAGTATCATCCAATACAAATTTACAAAAATGTATTTGAATTTGAGTGGGTGAATAGATATTATTTTACTAACGATTAAAAATATGATATATAAAAATTGTTTTTCCTGAAATTGCTGGCTTTTTTTATCGGCAACAAGCTTTGAATAATATATGTTAAAACTATTCTTGATATACTGTTTTTGATATATTTTTAATTTATTACCTATATTACATGAAAACATATCATCATGTTTAATATAAATAAACACACACTCACACACACACACACACTCACACACACACACACACACACACACACACACACACACACACACACACACACACACACACACACACACACACACACACACATATATATATATATATATATATATATATGATGAATAGTTATTATCTGGAGTATACCCGTTCATTCTGCAGTGCATAAAATCGCAGTTCCGACGTTTCGTTAGAATCTCATATATACGTAAAGAATCTCTCTCATATATATATATATATGAGAGAGAGAGAGAGAGAGAGAGAGAGAGAGAGAGTGTAAACAGGTTTTAGAAAGAACAGGAGATACTACTACTGCACTTAGAACATTAGCTTTCAGGCTTATCCGGACTAAAAACGCAACAAGCTCATTAGTTTAAAGAAAGTGCTGATCTTTTGTTGTCTTCTATTACAGTTAATTTCTCGAACAATCAGCTGATTGTTCACCCCCGTCCTATCGCACCATTTCTCCCCTCGGTTAATGACGGCTCGCTACTAAACAGGCCACGTCACAAACATGCATAGTTTACATCCGCAACTTAGCTCCAGGTATAGTCTGCTGTTGAGTGGCTGTCCAGATTAAGCACGATTCAAATTAACTCGATACGATTTAATAAAACTATAATATTGTGTCTAAAATTAAATTGTGGAAGTGGAAGTTTAAATATAGTTTTCAATTTAAAACCTATATGCTTAATTATTTACTACGTACAAGATGATGAAACAAAACAGTTTAAAAGCGTTGTCCTAATGTAGTTGCCGTTCTGCGGAAGGCTGTTTTTTATATAACCGCGTGTTTCAAAGCAAACCTTCTTTAACTTTCTCACAATCACAATTCTGGTAAGACTATCTGGCCTGGTGAGGTCTAGTCTTAGTCTAGATTATATTTGTTTCAAAAGGTTGGAACTAAATTTCATGTAATTATCACTGCATAAACTGCTTTAAAGTTCCGTCTCAAATGACGAACACGGACACTCTATTAGTCGCTCATGGTTCCACGGGAAGTGATTAAGTTACTTTGCTTGCCCAATTAAATGCATGGTCACAAGAAGTTAGCTGCCACAAGAGCTGGACGGGTTTTGGGATCATTTAGTTCATTTCCTGAATATTACGTAATTCCAATTATTCCTCAACTATCACGCTACAAGGGGTGTGACTGGTAGACACATCTTAATGAGACCGGTAAAGAATATGTATGTTCTAAGGTGAGTGACTGTTAACGTGATGCAATACCTCCCCTATATCCCATAAAGCCAGTTTTATGTCTCTTCTATTTTCACGCGTCTTAAGCGAGTAAGTCAAGTTTTCTTTACTTTGGTATAAAACAATATCTATATACATAATCAGTAAATTCAAATTGATTACAATAACCATCTATTATTATTATTCAAATTGAAAACATCAATTTAGTCATAAATATTTTGCAGTTTAACTAGAGTAAATATATATGGTTATCATTTTTAATACGTACGAAGACGCAAACATAGGAAAAACCTATGGCTGTTATACTTTGTTGAAATTTTCCCCTACCCTTCAAGTTCATACGCCCGTCCATCATTTCTTACAGGACAATAAGGGGGGATTCTTGCAATTCCACGGCCGTGACGTCACTAATCAGCATTCCAACAGCGTCCTGTATCAACGACCCTTGATGAGACAGATTTATCAAAACCCCGCACCCATTGATTTCTATGAAGGAAAATCTGATAATCTGATATATATTAAATATAGTGATACTCTTTTTCGTAATATAATAAATAAATAAAAATATTTCAAAAATAAGAATTTTATAATTTATATATTTTTCAAATATATATGAAAGAAAAATGTTATATAATTACTTGTCAAATTGGCAATGAATTGTGATATATTTATGTTGTTAAGTAAAATTAACTGTTAATACAAAAGAGAATTTAAAAATGGTATACAAGCTCAAACTTTTTGTAGTAGTTTAGAATTAGATTTTAATATATATAAATATATGAGTTTTATTTGTGACTTTTAAGTCAGGTCAAAATAAATAAAATATATTTCTTAAACAATTTTTGTATTTACTAAAGTGCGCTACCGTTATAGTACTTCTGGTACTACCTTATCTAGAAAATTGCATTCTCTTCCCTGCCCATAATTTGCCAAAAATTTCATCTCAACCAGTGCACGTTCATAAAAACACCCTTTATTATTACCTACATAAATAAAAATGAATGTTTGTACGTACCATTTATCTGACGAACGTGAAATTTTTGGAAAGTTATTGAATACACTCGGGGGATGGTTCTGGCATATTTGTAGCCCAATAGGGGGCACCAAGGTTGAAAATTTGCAAAAAAAATTAAAATATTACTGCCTTCGGTTTTGAATCAGCGTTCAGTCATTCACATTGAAACGACTAAAACAGTTTATGATCTAAAATTAAATTTTATATATATATGTCTTGTACAAATTTTCAATCGTAAATAAAATACATTTTATTCGTTCAATAAAGTTCAAATAATTTTTTTAAAACATTATAATGGATGTAATTGGTGTTAATACAGTTTTATCAAGTATTCATTCAGTTAAATTATAAAAAATTAGGGGGGTGTCTATTTCAGATCCGAACTGAGTATGTTCATATTCGAAGTCTAGCGCTTGTGCACTGAGTCACCTTTCCCTTAACTGAAAATTTACTTCTCAAAGATGTATATGAATTTTTTTGTTGTTGTTTAAAAGCTCCATTCCACAATTTTAAATGGTTGCCATGGGTACCCCACAATATAAGTAATGCTCTAGGATTAAAAACAAATGAAAAGAATACAAAAAACAAACTGGATTAATGGTATCAAACCTTGCTTCACAAACGGACAATTCGAAAGGAAAGAGAAAAGAAACTACAACATAATGCAAGCAAAGATAGCTTGTAAATAGTTACAAATAAAAAAAATAGTCCAACACCATACTCAGAAAAAAAATGGAAAATTGCAAAAAAATCCGGTTTATATTTTGTCACTTAATATGATTATTCTGATATATATATATATATATATATATATATATATATATATATATATATATATATATATTAGTTGTAATGTAATTATAAAATAAAATACAATTTTTATAAATAGTAAATTAAGTTTAGCTAAAGGTAACACGTCATTCATTGACTGTTAGACTGTCCGAGGTTCGCCGTGTCAGCTAGTTGATAAATAAAACCAATTACCTGACAATAGAGTCAGACGTTTAAACTACATCTATAAATTATATGTTGTAATGTCGTTTAGTTAAGGATATTTCAAACTATACACTCTCATAAACAGCACACAGTTAGATGAATAACATCCTGCGGAGGGAAAATATCGTCAGGCGAGGCTAAGGATGTAACTAGATTAAAAATATTTATATAAAGCGATGTGGAAACGTTGAATGTTGTAATGGTTTTTTAATTGTCATGTTTATAGTTTATTAAAAATTAAATTTTTATTTAATCCTGGTTTTTATATAAAAATAAAGAGCAACCATTTTCAATGTAAATACTGGTAATTGACGTTTTCA
Organism: Prosapia bicincta; assembly: GCA_036971475.1. Lineage (NCBI taxonomy): Eukaryota > Metazoa > Arthropoda > Insecta > Hemiptera > Cercopidae > Prosapia > Prosapia bicincta. Next base: position 27,652,755 of record JBAIZL010000009.1, on the reverse strand, counting down.
TTTAAAATGTTATTGAAAATATAAAGTTACAAATGTTCATTACTGTGCGTACATATTGACGAGTTTACAGCCTAATGTTTCTACATCTTGTTGCGCCCGTAAAGGTCAAAGTTCAAAGGTCAAAGGTAGCAGTACAATCCCCTTATTCTAATGTGCTTCGTTTTGTGAGGAGGGATTGTTAAAATGAAGAGTTCAGTAATGCCATTGTGGCTTATAAAGATGATGAATTTATATAACAATAAAATAGATACGAGGGTAAAGATTAAATAAGTTTAGTGACGTCAGTGAGGATAGTTGGGAGTACTGACTTGGCATTGGTGAAGTAGAACTATAGAACTACTCTCTTTAGAGTAGTGATAAGGTAGGTAAAGATTAGATAAGTTTAGGGCAAGATATTTCGCCTGGTAAATGATTTGGAACCGAGATGTCAGTGAGGGTAGTTGGGAGTACTGACTTGGCATTGGTGAAGTAGAACTATAGAACTACTCTCTTTAGAGTAGTGATAAGGTAGGTAAAGATTAGATAAGTTTAGGGCAAGATATTTCGCCTGGTAAATGATTTGGAACCGAGATGTCAGTGAGGGTAGTTGGGAGTACTGACTTGGCATTTGTGAAGTAGAACTATAGAACTACTCTCTTTAGAGTAGTGATAAGGTAGGTAAAGATTAGATAAGTTTAGGGCAAGATATTTCGCCTGGTAAATGATTTGGAACCGAGATGTCAGTGAGGATAGTTGGGAGTACTGACTTGGCATTGGTGAAGTAGAAGTATAGAACTACTCTCTTTAGAGTAGTGATAAGGTAGGTAAAGATTAGATAAGTTTAGGGCAAGATATTTCGCCTGGTAAATGATTTGGAACCGAGATGTCAGTGAGGATAGTTGGGAGTACTGACTTGGCATTGGTGAAGTAGAACTATAGAACTACTCTCTTTAGAGTAGTGATAAGATAGGTAAAGATTAGATAGTGACAGACAAGCGGAATATAGGAAATTTTCGAGATGAAACTCCTATGGTAACATGAGTGTTGAATCTTAACTCACGTGTGCTAAGGCAGGACGGATTATCGAAAACCGGCTTTCTTCCGAAAGGGGTCAAAGCGATATCCCCGGATACGCTGCAGATCCTTTTCTTTTATACTTATATTTGTAAGCATTTCCATACCAACTTTTATCGTATTATCCAAGTTATAATTCAATACTTATTTAATATTTATATATTATGCATTCTAAAAACATTTATGTACAGTTTCTTGTTTTATTAATAAATTGAAAAGAAGTGGTTCTGTCCCTCGGGGGCGTCCCGATAAAAGTGATAACAAAATAGAGATAATAGTTTCGGAAAATACTCAACGAAAGTTACCAAAAATATGTATTTATACATTTTTCACTAAAGTTTGACCTTTTTATTTAAGGAATGTATTTAATAAAGACTAATATTTATTAATCACTTAAACAATAGTTTATGACTATCCGAAATTGAAGTTCGGATAGTCATAAACTATTGTTTAAGTGATTAATTAAGATTCACCGAACGTGATAGACTACAAAATTCAATCATATTTATTGTAGTTAATAATAAAATAAGGTGGTTAACAAAAAAACATGTAGTAGATGTTTACTGAATAGAAATGTTTTTAACAATTCAAATCAGTTCCTTAAAAAGCATAAGATGGACCTAAAAATGTTCTGCATTGTACAATTGAAATAAAAATACATAACTATTATTATAGTTATATTGAATTATTTATATAGATTTATCAAAATTCAAATAAAAATAACATACTGTATTTAATAACCCATCATAATTATTTCATATTAGTCTACGTGTAAAACTGCTGTTCTAAAACCTTACCTATAACACAAAATTAGCTGTTATATGAAATCATATGTTGTACGGTATGTGTTACAGAAATATCGGGACTCGAAAGCAATGATTAATCTCATATTTTGTTATCATTTCAACAAAACCATCCGATCTTTTCGTCTTATAGTCCTGTTTCTTTCTAACTACAAATATTAAAAATTGCCTACACTGTCTAGAATCATGAATATAATTCACGATAGAATATCGTAAACTGAACTATATTACCATGTATATCTTCCTTTGATATTTATTTAGGCTGTAAATAAGATATAAAATACCCGAAATATAAATTATATATTTAATGGCTTTAGATTTATTGTTGAATTACAAGAAACACTCTACGAATACACTTTATAAATTTTGAAAATATGTGAAACATAAATACAGAATTTAAAATTTCAGTAGCTCAACTTCAGTAGCTCTAAAGGCTTGTGCTCGTACTTAATACAAAGAATTACAAGAGAAGAAATGTGTTCTGTAGTACATTTACTCTTGTAAGTGCCAAGCTAAAATCAGCACTTCATTAAAACGTCGTCAAAGGGAAGGTAAAGTGAAGTTGTTACATTCTGACAAGTAAAAACGTCTCTACATACAACTTACTATAAATAATAATTTAACACTCTACAGAAAAATTACAGTAATGATCATGCCATTCAGTATCCTTAAGAAGAAAAAGTAACAAACTTTTTAACGGAAATAAAGTTTGTAATTATTTATTTTAAATTGTTTTTATAACTTACAGACATATGAAGATAAATCAAATATTAACGACAAATATATGAAATTAAATTATATTTTCATTTTTTAAAATTTCATTTCACACCAAAAAATTAAATTACTTTTGAAAAAAGAGAGAATAAGTAAATTGTATGTGAAATTGAGAAAAAAAATAGACACGGGTTATGTTAACCACTTAATTGGACGCCAGTCATAAAAGCAATATGACTTACACTGTCTACTTTTATTCATCTCCAGAGACTCGTCGAATGGATAAGTGTGACGTCATCTATTGTATCAGGAGATTATTACTCTCCTTGAAAAAAGGATCTATGCGCTAGACATTCGTAAATATATATATACATATATATATATATATATATATATATATATATTTATAATCCCAATATCTTCTGTTGGAAAAATATGAAAGTAAATTGAACGTGACTGTTACATTTCATGGGCGATTGGTTGTTGAACACACGATATTACTTGGATGCTTTTCATGTAAGACAGGAAAGAAAGACAAGTGACTTCCCGAAGCTCATTGAAAACTAATGAGACAGTTTCCAATTTAAGGTTTCTTCTTGAAAACGGTTGCACAAAAGCAGAAAAGTATACCAGATTTATAAAATCTCCAGGATAAGACAGGTTTTCAGCCTGATTTGAAGAGCTCCATTATTAAAGAACCGAGTAACCAGAAGGATAAACCAATGACATATATGAATGAAGAATATCCGATAGAAAGTAAAGGCACAGAATGATTGAATAAGGAAGAATACTAATTCATAGAAAAAGAACCAAGGTATGGGAAAGGTGTGAAAGAAGGATAGGAGGAGGTAGTGGCAAATGAATAAAAATTGAAAACACATATTGCATTAAAATAATAATTAAAAGAGAGCACAATAGGATAAGAAATTAAAAATAATAAAAGTAAAAGAAGGAGAAGAGAAAAGGAAAATAATTAAAAGAGAATACAATAGAGTAAGAAAACAAAAAATAATAAAAATAAAAGAAGAAGAGAAAGGAAAATAACTAAAAGAGAATCCTATAGGACAAGAAAAAAATATAAAAGTAAAAGAAGGAGAAGAGAAAGGAAAATATTTAGAAGAGAATACAGTAGGACAAGAAAACAAAAACCCCTAACAGTAAAAGAAGAAGAAGAGGAAGGAAAATAAGTGGGAAGATTTGAAGTAAAATAAGCTGAAAAATTAATGATGGTTAAAATGTTAAAATTTTTTAAGCATAGAAAGTTTAAGATTTGTAAGAACTTTTGTTCAACTTAAAAGAGGTTCTTTCTCTTAATTTAGTGTCTACATAATAGTTTATTGGCGAACACGTAAAATAAAAAATACATCAGGAGTTGGAAATGTTATTCATCATTTCTAAAGCTTCTCAAGACGGTCCTCCATGTTCTCATTACTTTTGCTTATCATGAATGACTTTGCTTATTAGTTTTTTATACTTAATTGGCGGCATTAGAAATGTTTGTATATAATTCCTGCAGGATATGAGGATTGCTCCTCTAAACAATATTTGTTTAAGTAGTCTCAAAAAAGAGGTCAAGACCTGTTACACCAGAGAATAAAAGTGACCATAGTCCTATAAAAACGGTTCTCGTCAGAAAAATTCGTGTAGCGTGATTAAGCGGCGTCGTACTGTTGTAACCAGCAGTGGTGCTATCCTCCTTATTTGGTTTGCAATATTAACCAGACCACTTCCATATTCGAAAATAATTACTAATGCCAGTTTTCTAAATGACCGCATCTCCTGCAATTTCTCAGTGGTTGCTTTTGACGTAACACGCACTACAAAAACCAATGTTTTTGAATAGGGCTAGCTTTTCGTATTAATAAATTTAATAAGTCTATATAGATGTTACGCCAAACATCATGGTCAACAAAGTTCAGGAGAAAATTGAACTATCGAAACTTAATGTTTGTAAATCTATTCTTAAACAAAACGTCAGAATGCGTCATCTGGTCAGAACTAAAAATAATGGTTAGTGCAATAAACAGATGACAATAAAAACAATATTGTCCTCATATCATGCCAGATGCGTCAAAGCTAGCTTTCGTTAATGGTGTGATAGAAATCGAATTAGACTGAAGTTCATTTAAGCTGGAAAAACACCAATAAACTCACATGCCTTGCTTTTACACCGAACATATATTTAAAGATAACAAAAACGATTAATTAAGGTTGTCTACAAAATGTTTCTCGACTTTAATAATCGGGGAGTGAGATTCTATTCTTTATGCTTATGAGGGAAAACGCCTCTCATTTTAATTAATTTACATCTCAAAAGCTATTGTTCCGACTCGTCTTAGTTTCAGAAGCGACGGGATGAATGGAAGTTGTTTTTATTTTGTAATAAAGGAAAATATATTCCCTTAAGCATAAGAAATAAGGTTTACATTGGAATCGTCAAAAGAAATTACTTTCTTTCATATTGTAAGATTTTTGGAATTATCGGACGCTATTAAAAAATGAATATCAACGAAGGTGTAAGTTCAATGAAATTTAGTGATAAAAATAAAAGCCTGAAAGAAAGTAATATAAACTTTAAAATGTATTATATTATTTCGATTTTCCTTTAAACTGCTACCGTATACAAAGCTAAAAAAAGGCAAGAATAATATAGTGCTTAGAATAATTCATGGATGAAATTGTTTAATGAACTGCATTAAAGGGGAAATCGCTCTCTGACGTACTAAAAATTGCTAACAAAGAAATAAAAACTAGATGAGAAAAGTCGGGGTTTCAGAAACGTTTGAGAGATAAATAACTAGTATATACGTTTCAACATAGTTTTCCTTGGTTCGTTGATTAATCAACCTCGTAGTTCAAGCCTATCACCAATATCCGTTCAGATAATTTCTTTGTTTTTGTTTTTAATAAAACATAAGTAAACTTTTCTTAAAATACACACAGTTTTTGTGTTTGTAATTTATCTTTAGTGCGTTAATTTGTTTGTGTTTTGGTACAATCTATATTGTTGTAAATTGGCATTATTGTTTTTCATAAATAGTTATTACTGTTATATAGTAAATATTAATATTGCAAAATAGATATTTTAATTATTGTAAAATAGGCATTATATTTATTTGTAAAATCATAATTATTATTGTGAAATACGTACTGTAATTGTATATTGTTTGTAAATAGGTATCATCATTGTAAAATAAATGTTATTATTGCAAAATACTTAATAATAAAATAAAATAGGCATTATATTATTTTGAAATAAGCAATATTATTGCAAACTGGTAATACTATTATTGAAAAATAGAAATTATTATTGTACAATAAATATTATTATTGTGAAATGGATATTTTATTTGTAAAAAATTATTATTGTAAAACAGATATTGTAATTACAAAATAAATATCATTACTGTAAAATAGGTATTATAAATATTTGTAGAGCAAATAATATCATTATAAAATACGTAGAGCCTATTATAATTATATATTGTTTGTAAATAGGTAATATTATTGTAAAATAAATAAAGATATTGTAAAAAGAGTTTTAATAATTTAAAATAAATATACGTTTTGTACAATAGATAATATTATTGTACAATAAATAATAATAATGTAAAATATTCATTTTATATGTAAATAAATAATTATATTATTATAAAATAAATACTTTAATTGTAATAAATATATTATTATTGATATGAAATACGTATTATAAATGTAAAATACGTAATTTTATTGTAAAATGTGTAATGTTTGTAAATAGGTCTTACTATTATTGAAAAATAAATGATAAGTCTATAATATATATATATATATATATATATATATATATATATATATATATATATATATATATATATATATATATTAAGAAAACATAGGTTATTAAAATACAAGAATATTTATTAATTTATATTCAAAGCTTTTCGTTGGTAAACAGTCATTTTCATTCCTGATGATGTTGGTACTGTTTACCAACGAAAAGCTTTGAATATAAATTAATAAATATTCTTGTATTTGAATAACCTATGTTGTTTTAAATTATTAAACAAGAAAACGTATTATATATATATATATATATATATATATATATATATATATCTAAATTTAAATTTCAATAATTATTATTGTAAATGACTATGTTTTACAAGAATATGGCTAAAAATATGTTTAAAGTAAAAAAGAGTAAGTGTTAAAAGGGAATAAATTTCAGCCAATATTAAAACAGCATGAAGAAAAAGAGGTATATTTGTAGACATTACTATTATTAAATACGACATTTTGAAATAGACAGTTCTAGAATTTAAAGAAGATTTACTTTTGCTACAAAATGTGTGAAAAACAAACCGAACCATTATTGCAATATTGTCAGAAACTTTTGGCCCAAATTATGAGAAAGTGATAAAGTTAGAGGTGACAATTATCTCGGCGAGTGTGCTCCGAACTGAGTAAATCACTTTTCAATTTAGAAAAGGAACACACAGCATTCCATACAGTGACACAGGGACATTAATGAAAACTTGATCGTCCCTTGGTTGTTCAAAAGCCCGTTGGGATTTCCTCAGGAAGACCTTTTGAAACAGTTGGGGCGGCGGCGAAGGAGGGTGAGTCTAACTTTATACTCGGATTAAACCCCTCTCATCCCTTGACCAGCAATCCCCCGACCTCTTTATCGCCACCCTTTCTCGTAAAGTACAGACAGTTCGAAAATAACATGCCACCAATAAGCTAGCCTAACATTCCACTAGGTTTTCAAAGAGATTTTATAGAGAGTCTGGCTATAAAATCGATATCTCATTAAATTTAACTCAGAGGCGCACTCCAACCACCTTTTTACGTTATAACTTATCCCTTTAAAAATGTCGTTTACTCTATTTGTCTTAGTTAGGAGCTTTCTTTAGAATTATGTTATTTAAAATGTATTACGTGAGGTATTTATGATTTTATTTACAAGGAAAATAATTTGATCAAATGAAACCTATAATAAAAATTACTAACCGTAACTCGAGTGAAGCCAAATTATGAAAGGTTCTATTTGTTTATTCACCATTAAGAAACGGAAAATTAATTTATGTTCGTACCCGAGTCCTTACAATAGGGTATTAGGATACTCTGGTTTTATTATTAATTAATAGACGTTTCAAATGTGTATACAGAAGTTTATACATACATACATAATAACTAAAGCACACACACACACACACACACACACACACACACACACACACACACATACACACATATATATATATATATATATATATGTATATATGCATGTGAGAGTGATTGTGTGTGTGTGTTTTCTTTTTCGATAATCAAAACCACTGAGGATATTCAAATACAAGAATTATTTATTAATATTTATTATTCAAATCTTTTAGTTAGCAATTTGTGCCAACATAATCAGGAATGAATATTGCAATAATGGAGGCTATACAAGATATGTTATATCATATCGCATTGTTCATGTTGCTGTTTGCAGTAAACATATTTATGCAACGCTGTTTTCTTGTATACACTTATCACTTTCACTTATAAGTGAAGAACACGTAAGATTCTTGTTTAAGTACATAAGTGAAAGTGATATATATATATATATATATATATATATATATATATATATATATATATGGGAGAGAGAGAGAGCCACATTGGCACATACATTTTCCTATCACCAGGAAAAACATAAGTCGCTAGGAAAAGCTTAAGCCGCCAGGGAAAACCTAAGACGCCAGGAAAAACGTTTGCATGATCTTCACGTATGCATGTCTCAATGCTCAATTGGAGTAGATATAGGCCTACTATCTAACTGGATCAAAGAGAGTATCCCTCTCATAACCCGTTGTGAGAAGACGCAAGTGATGATAAAAAGGGTACATGAAATTAGAGCGAAGTATGAAAATAATATAATGTTCCCCTGGAATTGAAAATATTGAAAATTATAGCTCTGCGTGTGGAAGACAGATTACATGAAGTAGACAGGCTTTAAAATGTAGCGACTGCTATCAAGTTTTCGTTCTATAATTACTTTCTATCTCTGTGCATGCGCGCACGTGTGTGTAGTAGGTAGGTGAATGTGTAGCTGGTGTGTATATTTTATTACCATGTTAACTGCTTGAATTTTTTTAACAAATGCTGCAGAAAAACTAGACTGCAAATATTCCTGTCAGGTTTAGAGACAAAGTGCTGTAAATAAGTTACTGCTAGCATTAACTGCACGTTCCAATGTAACGTCACGTATTGCGGACGCCAGAACAAAGTACTTTCATAATGTACAATTATTTGTACCAGCTGCAGAACAATTGCGCAAGCTGCTGACTGCTGGCACTATTCGAAACTACAACATGTTTTTCTTAATTACAATTTAATCCTAATCGTAGAGAATAATTCGAGAATTTTCAAAGTTTGATACAAACAGTAAGGCTGTCATAAAATATATAAAATACTTGTTTATTTAAACACGAATAATTATAAGTTTAAAACGAAACCGCACCACACACACACACACACACACACACACACACACACACACACGCACGCACGCACACACACACGCACGCACGCACACACGCACGCACGCACACAGACACACACACACACACACACACACACACACACACACACACACAAACACACACACACACTCACACAATCACACACACACACACACACACACACACACACACACACACACACACACACACACACACACACACACACACACAAACACACACACACACACACACACACACAAATATATATATTTTTTCTATTTATGTTTAGTTTAAACAAAACATTTGATGTACGTAATACAGTAGTTATTATACGAGTATTTGAAAAGAGAGACTAAATTATTTTATGTACTTTACTTGTGCATTGTGAATGTTTGGTTGTATCGTGCGTTATCAATATTACAAATGGAATTCTGAGTTTTGCTTATACTAGGAATATTTGTATTCACTTAAGCACACTGTTCTCTCTTTCCTAACATTAAAATATTTATTCGTTGGCTACTCGTTTCGGGAGAGCCCTATTTTCCTAACATTAAAATATTTATTCGTTGGCTACTCGTCTCGGGAGAGCCCTTTTTTCCTAACATTAAAATATTTATTCGTTGGCTACTCGTCTCGGGAGAACCCTATTTTCCTAACATTAAAATATTTATTCGTTGGGTACTCGTTTCGGGAGAACCCTATTTTCCTAACATTAAAAATAGCCCAAATAGTACTATGAATATTACTAAATTTATGCTATTTTGAGTGCCATTACGAGTGCCATTAACTTTGAAAATGGAGGTATTCCGAAACGAGTCAACAAAGAAATATATTGTAATAGTAGAAAAAGCTGTAAGATCTACGCAAATGTATTACCAACGGATCTGAGTGTTATAAGAAAATCATTGTTTACCTAACACTTGCTTAAAGAACAACGGTAGCTTGTGTGCGTTAAAAGTCGGTCACCGGGGGGTTCAGAATGCTAATTAAACAGATGACGTGGCCAATGTCCAACTCGCCAGAATAGACTTTAAACGGGTAGCGTATTTAGCGTGACAGAATGCAGGAAACAAATACCTCCTTTTACAAACCTCCTCAGGCTAGCCAACACTGAGGTTTAATTTTGACTTTATCATTAAACTGAAGTTTTATTAAAACGTTTACGTCAAAGAAGAACCCGAAGTCGATGAACCGAGAAAACGGAACAAAATTTGGACATTATAAAAGAAATAAACCCTTTTATATTTATTAAAAAATAACAATAATAATGTTTATATTTTAAGTAAATAAAACATCCTAAGTACAAAAACCTTTTTATTGGATCCTTATGTACATCTCAATTGCAAAGCAATAATCTTAAGAGGGAATTATTACTTATTACACTTTGATATTACTTGCAACCAGACTTTTAGTTAAGTAAAGGTTGTTAAATTGTTGACTTACACTTGGAGGAAGCGTTTTCGTCATACGACTTCTTCAGCCTCGTATTTTTGCCGCTAGGTAAAACTGAATGCTGCAGTTGTGCTTCTTTAGTACCAATTTTTGAAAGTTAGAAGTGATGTGATCAAAGAGTATGTGCGATCTGTGCCGTGTTTGTTCAATTAGGATGTCATTTTTATGAGCGTTGCTATGTCTGTATATTTCATATTTCATACCAAAGAAGCATAACTGTAGCAAAAATACGAGGCTGAAGAAGTCGTAAGACGAAAACGTTTCCTCCGAGTGTACAATTTAACAACCTTTAGTTAACAAAAAGTCTGGTCGCAAGTAATAGCAAAAGTGTAATAAGTAGTTAACAACCAGCTCGTCATGAACAGCAATAAGTTTTCGATGTTATTATATTAACAACTTCTCTTTCACATTACATAGATCTGAAATACATAGATATTTTACTCTGAGGATGGTTACTCTGCAATAGAAATGTATATAATGACTAAAATAAAAGTTTTTGTGTTCAAGAGGTTTTATTTATTAAAAACAAAATTTTATATCACAGTTGGTTCAAATTGTTATATTTTTTATACACTCAAATTTATTGAATGAATATAAATAAAATATAAATAATGAACATACATACAAATATATATAGAGGGAGAGAAAGAGAGAGAGAGAGAGAGAGAGAGAGAGAGAGAGAGAGAGAGAGAGAGAGAGAGAGAGAGAGAGAGAGAGAGAGAGGGAGAGAGAGAGAGAGAGAGAGAGAGAGAGAGAGGGAGAGAGAGAGAGAGAGAGAGTTTTAAGAAGAGTATACCTATCACAGAAGTATAATATAGATTAATGAACTTTTCAAGCAAGATCTATAGTTTGACTATCGCCCCTCAGCGCCACATTTCCATTTAGGAACTAAAAAAATGCTAGGCTGCATAGCATTGCCCAGGAGATCGGATCAGACCTATGTGAATGAACATGTGAAAAACTAGTTTACGGATTAATAAAACTCATTGAGGGGTCTGATCTGTTAAGCTAGACATTACGGCTTAGTTGCACAATGGCCTAAATGGCCGTGGTTTGTGTAGGGGTAACCACTAAACCCAACTTCAGTGAGCCCTTATAGTATTAGTTTCAAGTTTTTTTACATGTGTAATTGTGCAAGTTGAGGAGTTGAAATGAACTTTTCAGAAATATTGTTTTACTCAAACAGTATAATTAAAATATATATTCATTAATAAAGCAATCCATGAAATAATAAAGTATCATGTAATACATAAACAAATATGTATTATTGCGTATAATATATATATATAATATGGTGATATGTTTTCTTGTGATATAGTTAATAAATTAATAATATTTCAAAAACTAATATAAAAATATACTATAATTAATAATATATGTATTCTTATATATGTATTTAAATTAAATATGTATTCCTGTTTTTGAAATATTTTTTATTATATATATACACTGCTAAGTATGAATTTTAATTTTTAAACAGGGGCAATGATACGCCAATTCTTATTTAAAATAACATTATTAAAAAAAACAGAAACTCGTTATAACAACTTTAGCATCACTTCAAAAACAAACTATACAAAATGACCGTATTGTAAGTAATATAAAAATTCACAAATTTAGCCAGCGTAAGGAAAATGAATATTTATGAAATATGAATAAACAAAAATAGGGCATTGCTCCTCAGCACTTTCTTTTCTTGAACACAGACTACCCAAAATAATAAAACCCACACACACACACACGCACATCAACATTGGAAATAAGTATACGTATATGTATGTATATATATATATATATATATATATATGTATATATATATATATATATAATTATTTTACAATTATGTTTGTCAGAAAATCTATTAAAATTAATAACATTTATAAAAATTTTTAAAGTAAATTTCTACTTAAATCAACAAAACATATTTTATTTTAGTTTCTTTTTAATTCATAATCAACTAATATAAATATGTATATACATATGTTAGAGTAACAATATTAAGTGTCAAAATAGAAACAGAATTCCCTTTGCAATTTTCAGTTATCTTCCTGTGTATGGAGTTGGACTATAATTTTAATTAGTTACGACTTATACCAATTTTGTTTTCGTCGTTTGCATTGTGTTGTAGTTTTATTTAGCTTTTTTTTATATTGTCCGTTTGTGAAGCAAGGTAATACCGTTAATCAAGTTTATTTGTTTTATTCTTTTCATTCATTTTTAATCATAGAGGATTATTTATATTGTGTGGTTACCATGGCAACAATTTAAGATATGGAATGGAGGTTTCGACGGTAACCAGATTGGGGCAAAAGAAAAATTCATATACATCTTTGAGAAGTAAATTTCCAGCTATGGGAAAGTTGGTTTAGTGCCAAAGCGTTAGATTTCGAACATGAAAATATCCGATAGATTAAATCCGACCTAGGCCCCCAAATTGTTATAATTTAATTAATTAAAACAGTAAAATATAAATTGTAATGCACTATAGGTTATAAGAAATGTATTTGAATTTGATTGGATCAATAAAAAAACATATTTTGTTAACGATTGAAAATTTGTACTATATATATATATATATATATATATATATATATATATATATATATATATATATATATATATATATATATATATAGCTTTGTAATACTGTTTTCTTGTATCCTCTTATCACTTCCACTATTTGTACAACAAACAACATATACAGAAGACATACTATACAGAAATATCATACACACAGATCAAGAAATAGTGCGCGTAACTTCAACAAACACCGGCTTCACGGACGTAGCATCCACAGCAGAGAAAAATCAGTGATTCGACAATGGTCAAAGACCGAAAGGTGCCTCATCACTCAAGGTAAAATTATTGCACTTAATGGTGGATAAAATTACTCAAAAATAGAAATATATTAACTTCATAAAGTCAGTGCAACGGAAAAACAATGGATAATGTTAAATATCAAGAATATATATATATATATATATATATATATATATATATATATATATATATATATATATATATATATATATATATATATATATCAGGAGAGTGTGCGCCAATAGAAGGAATGGAATAAATAAATAATATTTTGGAAAGTTGAGGAGTTTTTCTTTTAAAGAAAATTAATGAGGATTGAATAAGAAAAAAGTGTTTTAAAAAAATTTGAATTTCAAATGCTTAAAATGTATATTACAAGAAAATATTAAAGCAATTAATTGTTTAAATTATCTAATGAGTTTTTAGAATATGAATATCCGGTTATATGGGTCGAATATTTTAAGAAGCTTTGAAACATTATTGTCAATGTAGGGTATAGTGCAACTTATTATTTTATAATTATATTTCCTCCCCTAAATTCAAAAAAGTTGTAACTAATAACTACTGTACATTAATTATAACTTTTAGTTATAAAAATTGGAGAATTACAAAATGCATTATTAGGCTTTGATGTTTTCTCATCAGTTGAAGTTTCGGAAAATATTGACGAAAGTAAATAGAATTTCATTTTTTGCTTAATCTTACCAGAGAAAGAATTTAGGAAGTTCAAGCTGCTTAAACTTTTGTTTCACGAGTTTATAACTTCACTAAGTTTTTTGCCTTTTAGACTACAAAACTCTTTGTTCCACGTCGCTGACATTTAATTCTTTACAAAAGTAGAAAAATATGAATTGAACTTTACACATTAGTGAATATCAAAAGCTTTGTCATATCCGAGAAAATTGCCTTTTCTTTCTTTCCAAAAACTTAAGTAAGTATAGTTATTAAAAAAAAAATATATGTAACCTTTATTACTATAAAATTGCTTAAAGCTTCCTGAGATCTATTTGCTTCGGAATTGCTTACCAATATGTTTAGTATATTATAAGATAGTACTTTACAAATATTATAAGAAATGTATAATGCAGGAGGAGGATTATTAAGGTCAGAAGGATCCATTTGTGGCTGGAGATATTTGTTGTTTATAAGCTATATTCCAACAAATATAATAGCATAAATAGCATATTATTATATAATTAATAGCGTAAATAAAACATTATAACAGAACGAACTTGGCAAAGTTTGAAGACAATACAGAGTGACGTCCCTGAATAAGTAGAAGAATATAAGTTGAAATTCTTCCTTTCTATAATGACGTAGAATATTATCTTCATGAATATATTTATTTTTATGAATATAAAGCTCTCTTGGTATAGGGCTAAGTGTCTTTTAATAGTATAGTTTATTATTTCACAAAATTTCAATTTTTTAAATTGTGACGTCATGCACGGATTTAACATTTATAGCATACGTTTTTCTTACATAGTAGAATGTATGAAAATATAAAATACACTGAACGTAAAACCAATTTATGATCTAATATTCATTGCTACAACACTATTACCTAATATAACCTTGTATATCTTGTAAATGATATTTTCCATATACTGTTCCTAGGTTTGAAGATATGAAAAAGAAAATTTTAAATCGTAAGTAAACTAAATATCTTACTGGGTAAGTTAGTAACTCATTTTTTATCTGACTGTTGGCGGTTTTAAACAGGAAATAACCCGAAATAGGCCTAGATATCCACCGGGTAAGACGCCAAATTTAGACTACAAGGGTAACAGTGAACATTGGTAAACTCAAATATTTTGGTATTTTAAAAATCATCGTCTTTAGAATGTATAACATAATTGTTTTCAAGTCCTTTCGAAATACATTTTTTAAATTAAGTTAAATTGAATTTTATAACTATATTTCTTGTTTGTATATTTGTATTGTAGTTTTTGTGATTATTATATGATTTTGTAAAAAAAAGATAATAAACGGTTAATTTTGTACATAAAATCCTTCGGATAAAGCATTTCACTGTAAAATTATAATAATTAATCATTCCTTTTTTATGCTACTAACTTTTTAGAATTGTCTGAAAGAAAGCGTATTAATTAGAAGAGCGCGGGAGGAAGCAAGCAGCTAATGAATGGACCGGCAGGCTGCGGCGGAAACTTTTCTAATGTAACCGTTACAATTTATTGACCAGCTTCAGAAAAATTGCTTCCCTAAATCTTATATAGACATTGCGTTTATCTTTGCCACACTTTAAACACAAGAGGTCGGAACGTCGTGGCGTTCCAAGAAAATAATGTAGCCTAATTCAGTTAAAATGAATTGATTTAGAAAAAAGGATATTTTTATTACATGGTAACAGTCTAGTATGAATTATAATAAAATAATTAAACCAGATTATTAATTAAAAACTATAGATTAAAAATCGAAGACCTTTGTAAAAAAATGTCAATCCTCCACCACTACGTTGTTGTTAATTTACAATGAATTCGCAATATTAAAGGCTAGAAATTCCCAGAAGTATTCTGACATTTTTTCATGCATGTCCTGCAGTCAGCTCCTCCTTTCTTGCTACTCAGTCATCTGGTTGTTCCCTTCCCCATTGAGAGGTTAACAGTTAATCCTGAAGAGAGATATATTTATTATTATTACTAAAACTCGGAGGGACCTTATCGCTGTAGAGCACTTAGCTACAGCCCTTGTACTCTCTTCCCATCCCTACTACAGGACTAGCTTAGTGGATACCTACCTCTTTGCACAATCCAAGTACCCACCTGATGCTAAATCTTCTGATATCCTCTGGCGTACATACGTACTAGCCAAATCACTTTCTCCTTGCAGCTATCAAAGCCAGGCACCCACAGAGCCCGTGTATTGGGCTTTCCTCTTGGTCCTCATCGTATTCTTTGCACAGAAGGAACTTAGATGTTCCAGTTTGGTATTGGAACCCCCTTTATATTCCCATGGCCTGTGACCAGCTCTACAGTAACTCTTAGTTGATATCTACTTAAGGAGAGTAGTTCTATGCCCCACAAGTCTCTCGAGTAGCCCCAAAGTACCTTGGATTTGTTGCACCACAAGGTCGTATTCCATTCTTCCCTGCACAACATGTCTATTGTGCCGTGATCCTCTTGCGCTCCTACTCAGGCGGCATGCCCTCTGCCCTTAGCAACGGTCCTTGAGTTAAACATCTTTGTTTTTCTAAGGTGTCTGCTCTCTCATTCCCTATCCAGTCAGAATGTCCTGGAATCCAGACAAGATTGAACAATTTATACCTACCCCGATCTGCTACAGAAGCTATAGTCTCAGCTACCAGCTTAGAGCTGGCACTACCCTTACCTAAAGCTTTCAGAGCTGCCTGACTGTCCGAGCAAATCCAGATGGTCTTGCCCCTCTCACCAGACGCTATTATTTAATCAGTACATAGTTTGATCGCGAGCACCTCCGTCTGAAAAACGGAATTGTAGTACAGGCAAAGACAGAATCTGCCTTGGTGTCTCGGTCCACTAAAGCCTGCTCCTACTCCTTCCTTCATCTTGAACCCATCCGTGAACCAGATTTCACCATGTTTGAGTCTACACTCTGCCCATGTCTTTTGTAGAAATATGTAGCTTGTAATTTCCTTTTTTCCCTTATAAGAGACAATATCTTACCCTGAAGTTTTATCCATAGCTCCTTTAGTGAATCACCAAATACCCGTTTATAACGTTTGCTACTTGTCTTCCACAGCCTGGTACAACTCATCCGGTATGCAGTTTTCATTGTCTCCATCCTATTTTGAAGACTCAAGCAAGAAAACCCCAGCACAACCCTCTTGGCCGCAAATGGTGTGCTCCTACTCTTAGCTGTTATGCCTTTAAGGAGCCCTTGCCCGCGGTCCAGCACCTTCTACTTGTTTCTTTTTATGCCCTGTCCCATCAGACGATTGAGGCGAAGACTAACCGCGGCACCACAATGGCCGAATAAATCCAGTTCATCTGACTTGGACCCAAACCCCAACTCATGCGTATTGCTCCTCTGCATTGCCAGAACGTAGCTATGGCTTTTTTACACTTAACCTCCTAGTGCTCACACCAGAGTAGCTTCCTATCCAGAGTAACTCCCAGATATTTAGCGCTCTAAACGTAGCTTATTTTAGTATTACCAATTTCCATCATCTCTAACGATTTACTTTTATATCGCCTATTGAAGATGAGTGTCACAGATTTCTCTCCTTGAATGCATAGTGCTTTTTGCCTGCATCATGGCTCTGTTACCTTGAGTGCCTCTTGAAGCAGGTCTCTGAGGATCTCTTTAAATGGCCCCCTAACAAGGATAGCTATGTCGTCCGAATATCCTACCACTTTAACACCTATTCTACCTAGCGTTCTTAGTAGACCAAAAAAGTAGCAAGTAACAACCTTTTATTATTATTATTTTAATATTCATTTAGTATTTGATATTGTGAACACAGATGTGCCTATATCTACAGTGGTAATAATACCAAGCTACGGGTATGTAGCTCATACCATAATGGGATTTGATTCTAGAAATGTAGTAAATATCTCTTTCCTAGCCATGATGTCTAATCTATCATAGCCGACAATTTGGTATCCAGACACCCTTGGGAATTTTATTTATTGCTTTCGACAATTTTCCTAAGAGTGGTGACATGCCCAAAGTAGTTGACGTCCACATTTTAAAGGAAAATTATACATTTGCTGCAGCCAAAACATTTTATGATTTGGTGTAAAAATAAAAAATAATTTGAGCAACCCAACTGATTCTATTGAAGAATATAAGAAATATAACTAATTATAAAAATTCGTCGGCAGTCTAAAATTTTTATCTAAGCCGTAGTGGTTTATCTGAGCTAAAGTGGTTTTCTGCACACTGAACCTTTTAAAAAAACTAAATACTAAGCTTAGTGTCAGATTAATTAAAGTTTAATAGAGTAAATTAGTGAGATTAGGTTTTTTATAGTGTACTTATGAATTTCAAAATTTGTGAAATAAAAATTTTAGTGTATTTGATGATTTAAGTTTAGTTTTCTGTCAACAGAGAACAGTTTCTGTTACGAGAGAACGTTCCGGTTAATAGGGAAACATTCCTGTTAACAGAGAACCGTTCCTGTTAACAGAGAACTGTTCCTGTTAACAGAAAACCGTTCCTGTTAACAGAGAACCGTTCCTGTTAACAGAGAACTGTTCCTGTTAACAGAGAACCGTTCCTGTTAACAGAGAACTGTTCCTGTTAACAGAAAACCGTTCCTGTTAACAGAGAACCGTTCCTGTTAACAGAGAACTGTTCCTGTTAACAGAAAACCGTTCCTGTTAACAGAGAACCGTTCCTGTTAACAGAGAACTGTTCCTGTTAACAGAGAACTGTTCCTGTTAACAGAGAACTGTTCCTGTTAACAGAAAACCGTTCCTGTTAACAGAGAACCGTTCCTGTTAACAGAGAACTGTTCCTGTTAACAGAAAACCGTTCCTGTTAACAGAGAACCGTTCCTGTTAACAGAGAACTGTTCCTGTTAACAGAAAACCGTTCCTGTTAACAGAGAACCGTTCCTGTTAACAGAGAACCGTTCCTGTTAACAGAGAACTGTTCCTGTTAACAGAAAACCGTTCCTGTTAACAGAGAACCGTTCCTGTTAACAGAAAACCGTTCCTGTTAACAGAGAACCGTTCCTGTTAACAGAGAACTGTTCCTGTTAACAGAAAACCGTTCCTGTTAACAGAGAACCGTTCCTGTTAACAGAGAACCGTTCCTGTTAACAGAGAACTGTTCCTGTTAACAGAAAACCGTTCCTGTTAACAGAGAACCGTTCCTGTTAACAGAGAACTGTTCCTGTTAACAGAAAACAGTTCCTGTTAACAGAGAACCGTTCCTGTTAACAGAGAACTGTTCCTGTTAACAGAAAACCGTTCCTGTTAACAGAGAATCGTTCCTCCTAACACACACGATAACCATTCCTGTGTAAATTGATTTATCAAAATGTAATATTTTTTGCACTTTTTAATTAGTTTTAGTATTAATATATTTTTAAAAGAAAATTTTAGACCACCGTCTTGACCACAATCAGAGCAAATCGCGGGAACCATTTCCGGCCCCAATTACTTCTGAATACCTTCAATACACAATATATTAAAACCTCTCAATAGTTTACATTACGCTCTATACTGAAACGGTTTGTGAGTATATGCAAGCCCCAGTAATGTCAATAAGAATTGACACTTAAAAATAATTATGTTTTTCGTAATTAACATCTCTGGATATTTGAAATTGAAAATGCTGAGAATAGTTTTTCTAAAGAATGTAAATTTTAAATTGACTGTATTGTTTCCATGTTGATCTATCATGGAACTATAATAAAATTACACAATATACATCTTAAATACAGTTTGATTCTCAAAAGCACTCAAGCGTGAGCATTACTTTAGTTCAACAAAACCATAACAAAGTTTTATACAAACAACGTTTCACTATCGATTTCTTTAATGTGGTTGCTATGACAACAGGATCTTTTAAAAAACACTCCATTAGGTATTGGGATTTTTAAAATATGCTTTTCTAAATCTGTAAAAAGCTAGACAATATTACCATATTTTTAGTAAATGTTTTCAAAGTGATATAAATCCTGAAGATTTAAACTTCACTACAGTCTCTGTTCACGAAAAGGAAAAAAACTTCATAAATATTAAAAGTGGCATTTTGAGTGTTACTCTTTTCCATACTTTTACCGTTATAAACTTCTTTACAATTATATTTTTGTAAAACTTCGAGTGTGGCTTGTAACATATCTGTGATTACGATGGAGAGGCTTAAGTATTATGTCCCCTTTCACATATTTAACATTTAACATTGTTCATCACTCTGAAATCATTGTAAACTTGTCATAACTATTTTTTAAACTATACAAATTAATCGAGAAGTAATTTTGTATAGTCCAAGATACTGTGGGGATAGTCGGGAGACTTGTGGTGTAAAGAATTACCTCCCTTAAGTAGATCTCAACTTAGAGTTAGTGTAGAACTGGTAACAGGCCATGGGAATCTGAGGGGGTTCCAATACAAAATTGGAAGATTTAGGTCAACTGTGTGCAACAGATGCGACGACGACCAAGAGGAAAGCCCGATACACGTGCTCTGTGAGTGCACTGCATTGAGAGCTGCATAAAGAAAGTGATTTGGCTGGCAGGTATGTACACCAGCGGACAGCAAAAGATTTAGCATCAGGTGGGTACTTATATTCTGCAAAGAGGTAGGTTACCCACTAAGCTAATTCTACGGTGGAGATGGGAAGAGAGTACAAAGGCTATAGCTAAGTGCTCTACAGCGATAAGGTCCCTCCGAGTTTATAATAATAATAGTAATAATAATTTTGTATAGTAGAATTTTAAAAGAACCAACAAAAGTTCATTTCGATACTGATTGACCTTTGTGAACTTACTTTATCGTTATCTAACTATTTCATGAAACTGTATTTAAGAAAACTATTTCAAAAGATGTCATACACACCGCAAGGTCTAAAACTGTATCTTCTACTGTTTTTATGTATTTGATTAGGCTCAAAAGGTAAACACGTGTCTTTTTTGCTTGGAACAAAAATAAATCAGTTTTCACAAAAATGTCTGATTCACAAACATCAGCTTTAAAAGCCTAAATATACTGGTAACAATTTTTATCAGATATTTAATAATAATAATTGACTCAATATTTATCTGGTTTTACTGGTAAAGGCGCTTTAGAAACATGCCGTATGATACTTAAGAAGTAGTATATGTGTTAAAAATGAATAAATTCTAAAGGAAAAAGTTTCAAGGAGAAATAAACAAACATTCAGAATGCGAGCAGGAAAATTTATCGTCTTGAATTTTGTAGTCCATTACGTTCGGTAAAACGTGATTAATCACTTTCACATTAATGTTTATGACTATCCGAACTTTAAATTTTGTAAAAACGTACTAAGACGATCGCTATAAGATGATTTTCATTAGTCACCTTGCAGTGAGAAGACAATGATGAAGATCGCCTGATAGCGATCGAAAACGTTCTGTCTCAGTAAGTTTTAACAAATTTACAAAATTTAAAGTTCGGATAGTCATAAACTAATGTTGAAGTAATTATAAAAGGAGAATTTAGCAAAAGAGAAACGTTAGAATCAAACAAATCTTTAACGTTGTCCTTGACAATATATGATCACTTGGGGGGAAAATAACGCAGGAAATGTTTAGAAACATAACATAAGGTTAATAAAGGAATATTAGCTTTCGCAGATGAATTTAGTTTTTCTAGAGCTAGAAGAAACATAAATAATATTTGAATTTAATGATGGCGATGATGATGTGCCCATGACGGGTCTTCTATAGATATTGCTTTGGTCATGTATAAAAGCTCTAGCAATCTTCACTATATTGTCGTCATTGAGGTTCACTTTCGAACATAAATCTCCAGTTTTAAATACGTCAATAAGTATGGCCGGACAGTTGAAAATGTGTCCTGGCTTTAGTTCATTATCCTGGATGGTATGGCAGTTTCGGTGAGTTGTCTCACCTTCTTTTTCGATGTTCATTCGATGCACATCTAGGTTGGAATAAGGTTTTTGTTACGAGTCGATCCTAATTGATGTTTATAGCTGTTGTTTCATTAGCATGTAATTTTGTCTTAGTTTTAACATTGCCACAAAATTTGTTTCATACAGGGTCGTGTTGAAGATTGTGTCATTAGTAACACCTCTAGCATGATTTGCAGCTTATCTGGACACTCATTGCCTGTCAAATAACATGCTGACAGCAATTGGAGAGTGCAGATTTTATCTAGCTCGTAAATTTCGTTAAGGTAGGAAAGAATATCAATGGTAAGAAAACAACCACCTTCCAGGAAAAAGAAATGCCATTTCCGTGGTCCTTAGGTGACATGTTCTTACTAAATATACAACACTCTTAATACAAATGAGTTTTTACTTCTTATTCCATTTCAAGTCTTAAACAATAAAGCGGTTTGAACTAAAATTTGTTCTAATATTCTTTTGGCATTACAATCCTAAGTCCACTTTAAATTAATAAATAAGAAACGTTATTAAATAAATAATTTTAAATATATAAAATGCGAAAGCAATTTGATTAACGGAATATATGCTATACTGATTTAATACCTTCTGATTTTTCTTCGCTTTGGAACAGCACTTTTTCACTTTTGAATTGTCAGAATTTATTTTCATTTTGTAGTTTTGAGGCGATCAGTCAATAGTACCTAAGGAGGTTGGGAAAATATAGGGCATAAAATCCCACTCTATTATCTGGTTGTATCAAACCTATTCAGGGTCACGTGACTAAAGTAAACCTACTCTCTGTCGGGGACATGCAGGGCGTCTTATCAAAATGTGATTTGTAAACTCAAATTAAATTTAGAGGCGGAAAGATAAGTCAGAGAGACAGAACGAGATAGAGGAAGAAAGAGAAAAAGGAGGCAAAAGGTGGGAGATATAGTGAAAAGAGAAAGAGAGAGAGAGAGATTAAAGATTGGTAGAAGAGACAGAAAGAGAGAGGGGGCACAAAGAGAAAGAAAGAGAGCGAGATAGGGGCAGAGAGAAAAAGGAGGGGAAAGTGAGGGACAGAGTGAAAAGATAAATATATAAATATATATATATATATATATATATATATATCGAGAGAGAGAGAGAAAGAGTGAGAGAGAAGAGGCAAAGATATATATATATTGCGAGAGAGAGAGAGAGACAAATGAAATGGAGGTTAGAGAGATAGAGAGAGAGGATGGAAAGTAAAAACCACACCAACTATTGCTATTGTTATTTTTGTTCGCAAAACGATTTATGGAGCTGAACACCAGAAGCGGCGACTGTAAGCTTTAACTATGGAAGTAATTATTGGAAAAATCATTGCAGCGAAACAAATAATAAATAACCCAGTCAGTCACACGAAGGCGATATCGTCCGTCAAAATGTCGCAGCCTGCATTTTATTTCAACCTCCATTGTACCGTAACTCACGGAGCGTAAAACATGAAAGCACAGAGCGTGTGTATCTGCGTGTACACGGAACGTTTTCCTATAAATCACCGGGAAACTTGTATATGCTCTCATCTGATTGTATTCTATATTTATTTCCATTGCAAAAATACACGCATAACAGATATTGTTTATCAATAAAACTTGTGACGCCTCTGTAAACGGTTACAAATGTACCAGCGTTCGGAACTGATAATGGAGTTTTTCACAAAACAGCGCTGCTCCTGAAAATAGATGGACGCGAATAAATCGATTTTACTGTAAACAGAACTGTTTGATCGTGTCGAGTCAACAGTCAATGTAAATAGTCCCGGCAGGGCTGTAGTTGGATTATCAACAATTAGCGATATGAATGGGTTTATGTGACTGAAAAATACGACACGAAATATTTAATTATTCAAGAGATAAATGGCCGATTTGGAAGTAAGGGGATAACTTCATGTTATAATGCCCAAAACAATAGAATTTAGTAGTTATAGTTTTTCATACAACGATGTTTTGTGAAAGTGTGATCGGAGAATGGGGTAAATTAATAAATATAGGATTACTGAAAAAAAAAAAAATTTTAAAGTTACTTAAAATAATTGTATAGAAAAAATAGTTGTTCTATAAAATGTTAGAGATATGGGCTTTTACCAGAAAAGCAAGAGAAAATTTAGATGGGATTTTAAATACTTACAGAACGATGTACAATTAAAGTCTTGCTAGAATTAATGGATTACATTTTAACAATTCTTTCTATTATTAAGATGGAAACTTGAATGTTTCTTGATACTGGCAGTAAGGGACCAGTCAATTGTAAGTTGAACACAAGAAGAAACATAATTTATGCTACATCAATGTTTCTATTAGAAGAAAATTAATATTATCTGTAGTATTTAAATAAAAACAATTCCATTTGATAAATATTTTAATTATCCTGGAAGTATTCTCAGAATTAACGAATAAAGGGCATTCTATGACTTGCAAGAATTTATGAAATAATCGAGTACAAATAACAGAATTTAATTAGTAAGGAATTTTTTTATAAAAAAAGTGTTTTGTAAAATACTTTTACCAACCCTCTGTAAAGGCCAAGAAATTAATGTAATTACTAGTAAAGAAAGTTTTTAAGAAACGCATTTCAACTAAAAAGATTAAAATAATTACCATTCCAAAAGTTGGCTAGGTTTAGAAAATATATTATCCTTCGTCGTCAGTCCTGTTTTAGCCTTTTGTTTGATTCAGTTTTTTCTTCTACAGAAATACTCTTTACAGTTCACTTTGTTTAGTTCGCAGTTAATTTATTCACTTTTAATATCTTTATTTAATGTTTCAATTAAAGAGTATATCTTTCCGCATTCTGGTGACAACTTCTAGATTGAATATTCATATCCTTTCCTTGCACCCTTATGAAACTCTACTAACATATTACTATTTTCCTAAAACATATTTTTGCCACAAAGGCTCTAATTAAAAACCTTATAATGTGAAGTTAGTTACCGTATCCCCCTGCATCCCTTCACTCTTTTGCTAACTCATGCATTCTGCTTTCGAGCAAATAATTTGGTCATATTAATATTATTAAACCTAATTGTATTGGATAAAATATCTGAATTATCTGTAATGCAATAGAATTAAAAACAAAGTTTAGCTTTGGAGTGAAGTAATATTTTCTTAACTGGCATTTGCCACAATTAGTATTTGTTTATAAATTAATTCGTGGATACACGAGATGTACAAAATAGATCCTTTCTAATATACGCACAGTTTAATACGATAATAATTATTCAAATGGCACAGTGTAACAGGACAAGGAAGCGCCAAATTTCACAAAAAACTTTATTTCATATTTAAAGAAGACCTCAAAATATCAAAAAGAATATATTAGTTACTAAAGGTTAAAAGCTAGTAATTCTACAAAAACGTGGATAAGAGTATTCAGAATAAAGAATGCGCTTTCTAGCTGGACCAATTCGTTGAGTCACATAGATATGGGATTTAATACCTAGTTTCTGTTTGTATTGACGTTGCTTACATTATCAAATTATGTTGTTATTAAAATGTTAACGATTTTCTGAAAATACTGAATTTTTGTTTTATTGTTTATACATTGATAAAACCATTACTCCTTATTTTATAAAATAATAAAATTTTTTTTGAATTATTATTATTACTTATAATTACGACAAACATAAAATAGAATTATGTTATTTCAATATATTTTGAAAAAGTTGGATAAGTCGAAATATAAGGTGAAGTGATATGATAGATAGGTATGTGTATATATCTGTATAAAGAGACAAAAATAATGTGGTAGTTAGGTTTTTTTTTTTTTTTTTTTTTTTTTTTTCCTGGCGAAAAACCAATTGTGGTTATCATCGCCAAACAAAATCTAACACTGAACGCAATGTTTTAAATAAAATAAAATAAATTAATAAATAAACAAATAAATAAATACAACAAAAAATTACAAAACAAAATAAAACACCAACAATAAAAAACAAAAAACAACAATATAACAATGAAAAAATTCTTAAAAACTAAATAACAAAATAACAACAAAGAACAAAATAACAGTAAATAAATAATATGTAAAACAATAATAGGTAACAATTTAGCAATAAATAAATCTCAATAACAATAACAAGAACAGAAAATAAATTTAATTAAAATAAATAAAAGAAACACAGAGAATTATATGTATAAATAAAATTAAAAAAATATATATAATTTATGTATTAAATTTTAAAAAATATTTTCAAGTGGTGCAAGAAAGCGATGACTCGGTCAATGGCCGAGGCATCGTCCCTTAGCACCACCTTTAAACTCAATTTTAAATTAAAAAGGGCACGAACATTGCCTACACTAACACAATCTACCAAAATATGTTTTATTGTGAAGATACTCCCGCAGTATTGGCATATTGGTGGATCTTCACGACGCATCAAATATCCATGAGTTGCAAAAGAGTGGCCAACGCGAAGGCGTGTAACCACCACTTCCTCCCTACGTTTTGAACGAATTGAAGACCTCCATGGACGGACGGTATCTTTAATTTCCCTCAGCTTATTCTCAATCACAGTATGCCACTCGTCATTCCAAGCAGCGAGCAATAAATGTTTCGCGAAACACACATAGTCAGATGCCATAACTAGTTGAGTAATAGGCACCAAACTTGTAGCTTTCTTCGCCGCTTCATCCGCTTTTGTGTTTCCAAGTATTCCGCAATGTCCAGGTACCCAACAGAAAGTCACCCCCACACCCCTCAATTGAAGCCTGTGTACAGCACACAAAATGTCCCCAACTAAAGGGTTGCTAGAGAAAACATCCTGAAGAGCCTGAAGAGCACTTTTGGAATCCGAACACAAAAGATAATGCGAGGATCGAGATTGAATGACGGTCAAAGCTTTAAAAATAGCAAATAGTTCTGCCGTGAAAACACTGCAAGCTGAGGGCAATCCGTACGTGTAGGTACATCCAGATGCATAAAACGCACACCCAACGCCATTGTCCAGTTTAGATCCATCAGTGAAAATAATTTCACTGTGTTGGTGAGATTTATAAATGGATAAAAATTCCTGGTGGTAGACCACAACAGGAGTATCGTGTTTTATATAACTGGACAACGAGAAATCGAAGTGCGGCGTTTTTATTATCCATGGAGGTAGATAGCACATTTGTCGTTCAAACATAGTTGGAAGTTGCAACTCAAGGTCATCCAATATTCTTAACGTTCGTATGCCAAATGGAGCGGTCGAACGTTGACGTGTATTGTACACTTCATTTAGCGTATTGTGAAACACTATTTCAAATGCCGGGTGGTTGGGTTTGCTTCGAAGAACAGAAACGTAAGATATTTGTAGCATCTGACGTCGTCTAGAAAGGGCAGGTTCCCCAGCTTCGACAAGAAGACTAGGGATTGGGCTAGTTCTAAATGCACCAGTAGCCAGTCTAAGTCCAGAGTGGTGGATGGTATCAAGAGTTTTCAGAACTGTAGGTCGTGCAGATGAGTAGACTTGACAACCATAATCTATGCGCGATCTAACGACTGCGCGATAAAACCGAAGCATACTAGTTCTGTCTGCTCCCCAATTCGTACCACTAAGGACTCTTAACATATCCAATTTCTTGCTGCATTTCACCTTCAAATCACGAACATGTGGACTCCATGAGAGTCTTTTATCAAATAAAAGACCCAAAAATCGAACACTATCCGTGGTTTGAAGCTGAGCCCCGTCAAGAAAAAGGATCGGCACCTGGTGCTGCCTACGACGACTAAATGCTACACATTGGGTCTTCGAAGCAGAGAATTTGAAACCTGTAGTTTTTGACCATTCCTCTAATCTGTACATTGCTAACTGCAAAGACCTTTCCGCTGTTGCCATACACCGAGCAGGCACATATATGCAAAAGTCATCCACAAAAAGGGAACAGTGTACCGGAGATCGTATATTGCTGGTGATACTATTTATTGCAACGGCAAATAGCGTGACGCTCAGCACGCTGCCCTGCGGTACACCATTCTCCTGTGTATAGCTGTTTGAATACGTGCCTCCAAGTCGAACGCGGAAAGATCTGTTTGAAAGAAAGTTAGCGATGAATGCTAGGATATTCCCTTGTATACCCCATGATTTTAAAGTGTTCAGAATTCCTCTTTTCCATGCCATATCGTATGCCTTCTCAAGGTCGAAGAAAACAGCAACGAGTGTTTGACGCAAGAGAAAGGCATCTTGAATAGCGGATTCTAACAAGACCAATTGGTCAACCGATGATCGCCCTTGTCTGAAACCACACTGCTCGTTGCAAATGAAATTGTTGGTTTCTAGGTACCAGACAAGACGGCGGTTGACCATCTTCTCCAGTAGTTTGCACAAGACGTTTGTTAGAGATATAGGCCTGTAACTACTGGGATTGGTTTTGTCTTTACCTGGTTTTAAGATAGGAATTACTGTCGCTTCTAACCATGCATCGGGGAAAGACTGCTCCTCGAATAGCCGATTGTATATTCGAAGGAGGAAAAGTTTCGCCGATGATGGTAGATGTTTCAGCATGGAGTATACAATGGAATCAGGACCTGGTGCAGAATCCCTCGTTGACGCGAGAGCTGACTCCAATTCCCCTAAGGAGAAAGGAGTGTTTAAAGGTGAGTCGCCAGATAACCCAACAGTAAACGGTATTGCTTCTTCCTTCAATTTATGTCTCTGGAATACTATGTTGTAGGCTGTAGTAGCAGAAGAGTTAGAAAATGATTTTCCCAGCACATTAGCAATATTATCACTGTCCGTGGTCAAACTTCCATTCGGTTGATTCAGCGCAATAGCTGGCAACGGAATGGAAGTACCACAAACTGATCTTAGTTTCCTCCACACTGTGGAGGATGAAGTTGTCCGTCTAATTGTGCTAATGTACTGTTCCCAAGAGTTCTTTCTACTCAGCCTAAATATCCTCCGTGTTTTCGCACGGAGTATTTTATATTCCTGAAGGTTGTCACTTGTTGGGTTACGCTTAAATCTCCTTAAAGCTCTTCGTCGTAAACGGAGGATTTCTGTGCATTCGTCGTTCCACCACGGCACAGGCGGTCGGCGTGGATGTGCAGAGGTTTTCGGAATGGTCTCTACAGCGGCATTTAAAATGGTCTTAGTGAAATTTTCAACAATTTCATCAATGGGTGTCAGGTAATCTGTGTCAAGTGATACAAAATATTTCGTAAAGGCGTCCCAGTTGGCTTTTCGCAAAATCCAACGGGAATTTCGAGCATAACAAGGTTGGGAGTCACATAAATTGATCTTAATGGGCACATGGTCGCTTCCATACAAATCATGGAGTACCGACCATGTGCATCTAGTAGCTAATTGAGGGCTGCAAATCGATAGATCAACAGCTGTCCATCCACCAGTAGATGCTGCTAAATGAGTAGGAGAACCGTCATTTAGCAGACATAAGTCTAGTTCCGTTCTTACACTTTCAACAATATCACCTCGAGAGTTCCTAGTCGGAGATCCCCAAGACGAATGGTGGGCATTAAAATCCCCTACCAATAAGAACGGAGTTGGTAACTGGCTTATCAAATTTACTAAATCACTGTGATGCAGGTTTTCTTGTGGTGGCAAGTAGACACAACACACAGTGATTTTATACGGGACAGCTGTTTGAACGGCTACTGCTTGTAAAGGAGTTATTAAGTTTAGAGAAACAGCATCGATACAGTCACGGGCTAGGATGGCTACGCCACCTCTAGCTCGATCTTCTGTAACGAAGTCCGATCTAAAAACTGAATACTCCCTTAAATGGAAATTATGCGATTCGTGGAGATGTGTCTCCTGTAGACATACAAACATTGGATACACATCTCGCACGAGTACTTTAAGTTCTTCTATGTGACTCCTAACACCGTTGACGTTCCATTGTATCACTGACTTCCTAAGCAGAGACATTTATTAGCTTAGCAAAGGATTTATTTGACACCCATTGGTGCTCTCTCCTTTCTTGCCTGGGACGTTTTTAGACGTCTCAGGCTTACATTTCTCAGATTCCATATCCACCCGTTCAGGGATGGAATCTGAGGAAGTTTTGGGTTTAGGAGGGGTAGTTTTTACATTCCCTCCTTTGTTAGCATTTTTTTTAATACCCGGTAACGACGGTGGCGATGTGGTCTGACGTAACACTGGTTTACGTGGTTTCGATTTTTCCAACGTCTTCTGCACAGAAGGTTTATTACCCGTTGATAATATCTTCTGCACAGAAACACAAGGCTCACTTAATGACTTATTTCGTGCTCCAATCCCCCCAGTGGAAGGGATTGGTACAAGAGGTAAATCACTATCCGTCGCTGCAGGTTGTACTAAATTCAAAGTAGGACCATTCGTGACTATGGACAAAAGGCGAGAAACTTGTTCAGTTAGAACTTCAATTTTTTTCGACAGCTCGGCACAGTTGTTACAGGACGATTTGGAAGCGGTCAGAGTAGCGGCATAAGTCTTACTGTCTGCCTTTGGCTGAGTAGATCTATACATTTTTTTGGCGTCTGGAAACGACAGCTTGTCTTTTGCCATGATGCCTAGGATAGCTTTCTCTTCCTTAAAAGTAGGGCAGTTGTAGGATCGCGCTGGGTGGTCACCACCACAGTTGGCGCATTTCGGAGAATTGACACATTCCTTATCATCATGGCCTTCAACGCTACATATACCGCATACGTTCTGCTTCGAACACGTAGAGCTGATATGCCCAAATCGCTAGCACTTGAAGCAGCGCCTAGGGTTAGCCACGTATGGTCTCACTGAGAGCCTTTGGTAACCTGCATGTAAGTATTCGGGTATTTCCGGCTTTCCAAAAGTGAGGATAAAAGAAGCTGTTGCTACTTTTTCTCCTTTGTCCATTTTCATTATAGGGATAACGTCCGTAACTAACTGAGAAGACAGTTCGGATTTTATTTCATCGATCGGAAGGTGCATTAAATCCCTACAAGTGATGACCCCCTTTGAGTAATTCAAGGATCTGTGGGGAGCCACAGATACCATGACCTGGTCAAAGAAGGAGGTCATTTTTGATAGAGAACGGGTTTGTCTGTCGGTTGAAGTCGCAATTAAAAGTGTTCCGTTTCGAAGTTTCTTAATAGAGGCTACTGGGCCTCCAGCACACGCAGTAATAGCCTTGTTAATCAGGAAAGGAGAAACTTTGGAAAGATCTTTCCCTTCTTCGGCACTAGAAACAACTAAATACTTTGCTGATGGCAATGTCTGCGACGTTGCCACCATCAACTTTTTACTCAAATCCTTTTCAATATGATCGTCAGGAGAATCCTGGCGTGTTCTCTTTAAACTCGTCGTATTTGACGGGGTTTTTGAATCCATAAATATTTTTTGCCAGCCATCGTGTCAAGCGTTACGGGCGAGACTATAGGAACGGGTACACCCTTGGATCACAATAAGATCATTTCCAATCCTCAGAACTCTGAGGCCTATAGCTTTCCTCCTTAGCTCGACTGGATGGGCATCAGTCGAGAACTCGTAATACTGTGCACAGGCTCCGACACCCATGCACCGCGGACACTCCCTGACCACGGACCGAAGCGGCTGGTAGACCAGAAACCGCGCTTACGTCTTCGGCAGAGCAAGCTCACATCAGCGTCCCAGACCAGAATTTGTCACGCTCTGGACTTTTCAGCACTCCCAACGCGCAACGGTTCTGACCAGTCAAAATTCCCTAAGCGAAGATGTAAGTGTTGAAATGTGTATAGATTGTGTTGGTGTGTGTATGTGTGTGTGTATGTTTTTGTGAGTGGTGTAGTGTTAGGCTAGGGTACCGCGAGGGACGCCAAATCCCTCGTAGGTGCGGCTAGTCCGCACCCCCCTGCGGGCTGTGGTAGTTAGGTATATAATAAAGTAAATACTGTATAAATATATGTATGTAGGTATATATATATATATATATATATATATATATATATATATATATATAAAATATAGTGATACGTTTTCTTTTAATGTAGTTAATGAGAAAAATATTTCAAATAAAAGAACAGTTTTATATTATATATACAATAATTATATATATATATATATATATATATATATATATATATATATATATATATATATATATATATATATATGATATATATTAGTATATATGCCAGTCAACTTTAGAGGACGTGAATTACATGTCCTCATTTTCGAGCATCAACTGAGTAAAAAACACATATACACAAATATATAATATTATATATATATATATATATCGTATCATATTATTTATTATCCTCTATACAGCGCATTATATTTGATTACATTTAGGTTCAAATGTAGCTGAAAAAATATCAAAGAACTTAAAAAAAAAAACTCTGCCTACATCGAGTTCCGCACGGTTTCACTAAATAGAGCCAAATGCTGGTCACGTAAATCTATGACTACTTTAACTCGATTGTGCCATAATCGATTATTGGACCAATGGCGATATTACGTGACTCACGCTCTTCTCTACAGATTATTGGAAACTGATTATTTTATAAGAGAAAAGTTATTGCAAGATAGAAATGTTATTAGTGGAAAATCTGAAATACTGGAATATTTATGACCGTTTAGAGATTTCCGGAAGATATAAAATTCAATTACGTGGAATTTTAAAACGCCTCTGAATGTGTGTCACGTGGTGTGTTAGGATCACCAAATGACCTTTCATTAAAGCCACTGCCTTCACAGGTTGTGTTTAAAATAAATCTTTCTTCACGATATATCATATTTAAAAGTTATTATTTCTTATTCAATGAGTTATTATACAATTATGTTTTAAAAAATAATGCAAAATAGATTTTATTATATTGTATAAACTTGCCTTTTAATTAGTTGTATTTTCAAGAAACAATTTTAACTTAATTAAAGTGAGGTAGTTTAATTAGCTTAAAACCCTATCTCATCGTTTTGAACAAGTATAGAAACAATATTGCCTACGAGTGATATCGTATATGATGCCATTAGAGAGTTGGTTAACATCAGAGGTACTGCTAATAGGGGTTTGAAAATCAATAAGGGCAAAGGTACCTCTAGATCGATTCATTCCATACTAGATACTATTACAATATCTCCCACTATGGGGACTTTTCTAAGTATGATAGTTACATGTCAAATAAATGTTTTGTTTTAAAAGTGAGCAATATTTTGAACTTTTTCAAAAATCAAAATGTATGTAATTTCATTACAATTTACAAATTATAAAGCGCATGCGTATAGATGATATCACGACAGTAAACAGTCCTGCGGTTTGGTTCTTTAAGGGTGTGTGCCATTGTGGTAGTTCCAACTTTTCAAACTTTGAAAATAAAAACAAAGAAATGTAATTTAGAATAAAACTATCTTTACTTTTTAATACTACAAAATTATCTGAATTTTCCGTTAAACATAAAATTACAGTTAAATTTTGTATTAATTTTAATTTACCATGCTTCTTACTGATTATTTGAAATAATTTACTGTGGCTTAATAATAATAAATAATACACAATTACTTATAACCACAAATAAAGGATGGGCGGTTACAGGTTCGCGTGTATACTTTATTGACTTATGTTCAGGGATATTTTTTTACCAGTATTTAATATTCGTGGTATTTTTCAGTGCTAAACTAACGTAAAGTGAGATTTACAGGTATTTACCTTTAACAAATTCAAGGTCCTTGGAATCTCAACACCCCTGAGGGTATTCCATATTATCATATCCCCATGCATGTCTTTAGGGAGGTTTCTTATAAACATTTTTGTACCCCCAGGATGAAATTCTGTGTACAACTCTGTGTCCAATAGCCATTATCTCTCCTTACATTACATGCTTACTTTAATATTATATGTTCTTTGGTTTACATTTTTCCCACATTTACGGGCACCATAGTTTAAACTTCTGTTCATCCCAAAAGATTATAGTTATCCCTGATAAAACTAAATATACTATGATAAAAATCGCAGTTGCTTGACAAGTCTTAAATGCATTACAAAGACAGTAACCTGTTAATCTGTGTGTAATCTATTATACTTTATACTTGGTGAACTGATTCAGTTAAGGAACCGTTACGATCTAATTCAACATAGTTTCTTTTCCCTGACATATGTCAGTTGGAACGGTCACAAAATTGTACCATTGTGTGCAATAACCTGAGATTTAATTCCTCCTGATTCTATCAATCTTATATTAATAAAAAAATAAAAAAATGTAATACAAACATCAAACACGTGAATAATGCAATTAAAAATTAATAATTTTGTGGATTTGTATTTACGTAAGTATGTTAATATACTGAAGTTGAAGTCGACGAACAGGTCTCCACACGTGTAACGTGTATTTCTGTATTACTGAAGGATTTAGGTAAACGTTGTTTATAATCTCCTGATGGTGTTTGGTGACCACTGTAAGATGGCGTTTATGAATGTGGGAAACCATCTTCTGGGCTAAATAAAGAGCTGATCTCAAAGTAAACTAATGGAGAATCCGTTTGCGCATTAGTAACAAATATATTTAAATGAGTTAGATTGATTATTTTTGGTTTTTGATAGATAAATAAGTCTTAGAGCTTTTATAACGGGAGAATATAATAATAGAAAGAGCAAAAGGTAAATTGCTAACTGTAATAGAAAAATTAGTTGAACAGTTATCGTTTGACAGTGTTATCAAAGAAAGGAAGACAACCACAACAAAGAAAATCTTTAACATCTTATATGAATATTTCACAGATCGGGCGTGAAATGTATTTTGCTGGCAAGTAAATATTAGAATGAAGAAAACTCAATATTTTAAATGAAGATGTATAGAATAATGAATCAATAATTCTGCGATTAGATACTTTAGACTAATATCTCCAATTTAATAAGAAGATTAAAAGTATAGAACATGCAAGTTCTTGGATAATGGGAAGGATCATGGTCTACGTGTGTAGGGACATCTACATGAGGTTGTAGAATTATTCTATATTTGAACTTTAGGGAGATGTCGACCGGTTACGATCCAAAGTAGGAGAAGAGGTAAAGAAGGTTAGGTAGGGCTAAAGAGAGGATCCGTTATTTCCAGGATGGGGGAAATGTTGTCACGCTGTAGGGATGAATACTTGCAATAATATTGATCCTCACCGGAGACATTGAGCTTATCGATTCTAGGATAAACACAGCCTACCGATCCTTGCATAGACTGTCTATGATAGACATAGGGGCCCCAGACTACGGATAGTCATAGCAACTGCCAATTCTGGGATAGTCATAGAGCCTACCGACTCTTGGATAGACATAGACTGCTCTACGACGCTACGATACTGAGATGAAATTAAAAAAAATGATAAAAAGCAAAACAATTAAAATCAAGAATAGGAAATTAAATATAAATAATACAAATTATTAGAAAATTAAATAGGTTAAATACATAAAAGGGTGGCTCGAACATAGAAAATTTGGTAAATGGTAGAGAGATTCGGGATAGGAATGTATACCTATTCCATGATACACACGAGATGGAGGTACAATATATAGAATATTTTGCGGTTAAATAGAAACCGGGATGTCAGTGAATGTTTTATATTCACGGTATACTACATTAATGAAACTGTTATTTATATATATTTATATATATATACATACTCACAAGTTTTGATATAAATAAAAGACGCTTGATAAATATTAATTATTTTCAAAATAATTTTTTTTCTTATTTATATTGTATAAAAAATTATTTTGTTTGGGTAAAGCATTCAGGAGAGTTTGTGTGGATCACATTTTTCTTAACTATTTCATTACTCATTTTTGAGTCGGGTCTCTTGTCTTTTTCTGTTTTATTTGGTGTGTTTTTTTTTGGTCTTTGTTTGCTACTTTTACCAGACCATAACAAAACAGAAAACAAACATAAGAAGATACCGCCACGAAGATGGTAACTCTTTTATAGAAACCAATTGTAGTAAAGTTGCGATAGTTTTCCCCTGCAGGACTTTTAAAGCTCCCTAAGAGAATGTTGACAAAAGGACAGTAGAGCAGTATTAAAACAAGTTGAATTTGATAAATGTAACTCTTCGGCAATGTGAAGTATTTTAAAGACGAATGATGTTTATAAAAATAAACAATACTTAATATAAAACTTAGAAAGAGCTAGCTAGTCTATGGTACTTACTGTACATAGAATGATCAATGTCATATATTTTACAGCCTCACCTGGAAAAAATAAAACAATTAACGTATCTATTGGTACTTTTAAAGCTATATTTAAAAAACATTAACTAATGAATATAATGTTTCTTTATTCGCGTCAAATGTTATCTGAAGTTTGCTATTATATAATAGATGCAAATTAAATATATAAGTAACCCCAGTCAGTACTGATATTAGTACGCTGGTAAAATGAACAGGTGTCGTCAATATAAAACCTAATATGTTTGCTACCTAATAGTGGGTCACAGATTGAACCATGTTAGTAGCGAGAGCCTATTGAAGCGTTTTTAAAACAAATGTTTCAGCGACTACTTGCTTACTTTGCCTTCGTTTTATTACTTCCGAGTTATGATTTTATAACATGATAACAAGATAGTGGTGAGAAAATATTTTTTAGCGACTTATTGTGGGAGAAGAAATATTTTAAGGTTAGTATCGAGAATAATTCTAATCAATAACAGCTGGTGTGTTTAGTAAAGGAATAATGGGAGTAAATTGGAAGTAAGAAGAGTAAATCACCTACGAGTTGTGAATGGTGTGCCAAACAATCAGAAATAATAAAGTATTTTTAATGACGTCACAATGATGTTTGTGAAATCTAAGAATATTGGAAAGAGATATTTCCAGATACTAAGATATTTAAAGATTATTTTGAAAAGAGTATCTGAAACGCCAATAATGAATGTGCGATTTATAGACAAGGCTTCTAAAGAAAGCTGCAAACTTTTGGTATAGTCTACAACTGGTAATTTGCCTCTGAGAGATGTGTCGTGAGATGGACGAACAAGGTAGTGACGCCACTAATCATCTAAGAGGCGCTCTATATCACAATAAGGTTCTCTGCTATTTACTCGTTGCCACAGCAACATAGTAATAGTGACGAACGTAACACTACACTGTGATTAATACTGTACATATTACCTCCACGTTATTTCGTGCAAACCTCAGAGACTACATCGGTCAGACGTTTAGAGGTTAGTAGTGGTGAACAGTATTTAGTGACATGTTTTGGGATTGGCAAAAAGACTCGTCAATGAAGGAAGTTTTAAACAAAGAAAACATCGATTCCTTGTAACTTTCAAGGAAAAAATGCGGAAATTAGTTTAGCGCTGTGAAAAGTGCAAAACTGTGTGGTGCTTACTCCTTGATGTTATAAAAAAAACATTTACAATTTTGGTTTACAAATTAAGAATCGTTTTAGGAAACAGTACATAATTTTGGAAGTCTTAGGTAGCCTATTTCTATCTACCCTTTATTCCTCAGAAAATGTGGCTATTTACAAAAGGATATAAATGATGGGGTACTTATGGTACGACCCTTCATATGGGCTACCAAACATATTTACGCTTCCAATCAGTTTTATGTTGCTACCAACTTTCATAATTATTGGTAGCCTACAAACATCATGCTACCCTATCGCCGTAAAACTACAATGTATACATTTACTAAGCAGTATAAACTAATAAGGGTAGGCTATGTCAGATCTATCTTCCACCCTCGAGCTTGCATTAACCTCCTATTGTCCTACAGTAATTTACTACTAATAATTAAATACCTTATCACATATTATTAATAAATTAAAATATTTTAAGTCTTTGCATCCTGCCCGCATACAAACCTCACACTAATAGTCCTATTCATACACTATAAACATAAAAAATATTTGTTGTTATTTTATGCCGGATTTATAGCAGCTGAAGTACATGTGTCAAGACAGTTCAGTTAAAAGTTTCTAGAGCACAATGGAACTTTATAATGGTGTCGTAGCTGAATGTTTGGGCCATTATTGTTCAGAGAAGCTTTCTTTCATAATGCAATATCATAAAACCGCGATCCGAACACTTCTATAAAGAATTTTGTTTTGTCAGGCTTGGTAAACAATATTTGTCAGAGAATATTTAAAAATAATGCTCGGTTCTAACAGCACCGTTTCTTAAGTAATGTTGGTTTCTAAAAGTTATATCAAGCCTTAATATTTGTTAAAGTTTTTTATCGTTAATTAGATAAAGAAAAATATATAATTATGACTTTGACAAATAGCACAAAATGAATACACAAACAATCTTTTTTCTTAATTAAATACAATATTATCAATCACTTAAACAATAGATTTTAAGTTCTGATTGAAACAGAACAGATCTCATAAATAAAATAAAAGACATAAACATACCACACAATTCAACACTACTATCACTCGACATAACAAATATGTATGTCAAACCACCCTATCCAACACAAACACGCTGCCTTCAGATCTATGCTCCATAGACTTAAAGAAGTCTCAATGACCGCAGAAAACATAATCAAAAAACTAGACACAATTAAATATTTAGCATACACATATGGATACAACACCACAATAATAGACAAACTATGGTACAAAATACAAAAAAAACACTAAAATTAACACTACAGACACGGAAAACAGATACATCACATTACCATTCATAAACAAAACAACAAACAAATAGCCCGTAAATTTCAAAAAATAGGAAACAAAATAGCATATAAAACTAATAACAAGTTACAATACAAAATACAACACAACACCAACAACAAGTATACTACAAGCACCAGGCGTATACAAACTGAACCGCGACGAATGTAACAAATTCTACATTGGACAAACAGGTCGCAGCTTTAAACAAAGAGTCGAAGAACACAAACAGAACACAAACTCA
Organism: Prosapia bicincta; assembly: GCA_036971475.1. NCBI lineage: Eukaryota > Metazoa > Arthropoda > Insecta > Hemiptera > Cercopidae > Prosapia > Prosapia bicincta. The sequence goes on along the minus strand of JBAIZL010000009.1, from coordinate 27,614,074 downwards.
ACGTTTTACAACCACATAAAAGCAAATACACAGACATTTACCATAACCTAGAAATCCTACACATCAACAAAAAAGGACCACATCTCAACACACTAGAACAATATGAAATTTACAGACACACAAAAACACAAAGTACAAACATATTAAACGAACAAACACAATACAAATGACACATACTCTTCGATACTATCGAAAACCTACCTTTAAAACCGTTACCGCTTGACCCAACATCTCCAAGCAGAAGACACTGATGAAGATCGGCACATAGCGATCGAAAACGTTCTGTCTCAGTAAGTTTTAACAGTTCAAAGTTCGGATAGTCAAAAGCTATTGTTTAAGTGATTATTAAGATTTACCGAACGTAATGGACTATAAAACTCAAGAGAACATTATTATCGTTATTTTCAACAATTTTCTCGCTATATATAGCCATTGTTACAACAATTTTCTCGCTATATATAGCCATTGTTACAACAATTTACTTGCTATACAGCCATTGCTACAACAATTTTCTCGCTATATACAGCCATTGTTACAACAAAAACACATAATATTAACAAAAATAATATGAGAACAGTTAATGTTATTGTTAATAATTTGTTATTGTGGTATATTGTTCTCTGAATGGCCATAAAGAAATGGTTATAAATTGCTGAAACGTCGACAGAAATATTGAGTAAAATAAAATAAATAGTTGTAAATAGTCTTGTACTATTTGTCCGGACCCGGAATGTACATTTTACATGCAAGATGTTATTTTCATTTTATTACTATAATTTTTAAAATGAACCTAGAGAAAATAGTTAGTTGAATACAAAATATGTTTTTATATGGGATTAATAGAAAACGTTGCATACTCACGACAATTTGAAGTATAGAAGACAGTTTAAATATTTCCTTTTATAATACAATCAGAAAATAAATCAGAAGAGCCTACACAGTTAGGTTTGGTTAAAGTGCCCAGTAAACAAATGTTGCTTATTGATGTGTATAATGTTTGTAAATAATGCAAAAATTAACAACATTTTCATCTCTACAATTCTATATTATTTCAAGGACGGGAATTTTCATCATTAGATACAAATTCAAGGCTTTTGGATTATTCCACTATTACACTTATGTGTAAGTATTCTAAAAAAGTATATTCTGCAAACTAGGTACAAACATTATGACGAACACATTAGGTGATAAGTTTTTTAAAATAATTGAAAACGTAAAATTTTAATATAAATAAGGTTCAAGAGAAACCATTACATAAACATGTCTCTGATATTTTTCGTCCCTCAAAATTCTTTAGTTTAAGTAAATGAACGTCCAGTGAAGTAGCTGTGATGGAAAACCCCGAACTGAAAATGTGTTTAATTATGTATAAACATGATTTGGTGAATCAGAACAATATATTTCTTTAATAGAGTTGAAATTGACTTTTCTGCTGTACTAGTACGATCATACTTTCTGGCGTAAATTTCGATCAAGCACCGAACACGCACTTCCGTTAATATCTTGAACGATACATTTTATGACGTTACAAAATAAAAACAACGACAAAACAAACCTCATTATACAAACTTTTAGAATTATTATCTGAGAAACCTTTAAATTTTACTCCATACCTATAAATGTTTCTGGTATGGATAAGACGTAAGTCTTATCTGGAATATTAATAAAAACGTATTGTTCATTTTCAAAAACGTATAATTTAAAATTTTGTTTTGACAGTTATGTTTTAACTTTTTGCAACTGATTTACAACTCACAAATGCATTAAAAACAAAGTTTTTTTACTTCTGTTAAGCAATGAGTAATCTAAATCAGAGTAATACAAAGACAGCTGATCGTTTTTAACAATATTGTTAACCATTTAAGAACAGCTGATTTCAACTTATAATGCAGTGAAGAGAAATATGACTTTTGATCACAAGATAAGTTATTATTATCAGATCTACATAATTTCTTTCGAACATGTTTTAGAGTTTTAATATTAATAATCCTTCCGGTTTTTGGTTGTACATCTTGAGGTTTTTCTTATAAATTACATTTTTAGTATCAGCTTGGCAAAAAACCACTGCTTACTGATATTTTTCAGCAGACGCGTTTCCCATTAAGTTCAATGTTGTGGGTCACGGATAAGACGGTTCCCATTAATCGTCATAGAAACACAACCTCAGTTTACGAAGACATTTAAACCTTGATAAACTAAGCTATTTGTAAAGTTTTACTGCCTTATGGTAGTTTCAATATGCACGGCAATCATTATTCTATATACAAAAAAATGTATTAAAAATATTTATGATTCCAGGAAGGATTTATAGACATATCAAATTAAAAGATTCTTTAGATGCTTGTGTTTAGGACAGACGTATTCCTAGCCAGTTATAGAAACATAGCGTCATTATAACCTATTTTACATACAAGTACGTACCATATAAACTGGAGCAAAATGTGAAATACATGTTAGGTTAACTGTTTATTCCACTGTAAACAAATTAACGAGAATGGTCTACATGTCAAAAACTATACAAAACAAACTATATAAACATATATGCTTCAAGTACAAGACTGGTTGTTAATTGATATATTTTTAAAGCTTTTCGCTACGTAATTGCTTAACGTCTTCAGTAAAAATAAACATCTTAATCATCTAAGTAAACAAACTATCGAACAATTTTGAAAAACATACAAATAAAAAAACAATTATTGTACGTTGAATATTTTTATTCATTTAATATATTACAAGAAAACGTATGCAAACACACACACATACACACACGCGCGCGCGTGCACTCACATACGAACACATTTATAAGGATAGTAAATGTTTAATTTAAAAAAAAGTAGAATGTTTTCACGTAAATAATAGATTGCTGAATCGAAAACCTTTATTTTATCGGATTCCCGAGATCTTAAATGATGTTAAGACTAGCTTATATCATAAAAATAAATTTTGTTATATTTTTATCAAACCAAGTACTTTGTAGCTGTATTGTGATAGTAGTAGCGTAGGGTAACATAATAATCTTGTTTAAAGAAACATTGAGAAAGGAGGTTATTGTGTTTTTAAAAATAAAAGGGTGAATACGCATTTTTAAAATTAAATTTAAAAAAATTTTTATAAATAAATACATTCTCTAAGCCACAAAAACTATTTATCTACATCCTAATGAATATTTCCATTGCAAAGCAATAATCTTCAGGGGAAATTATTACAAGACTAATAATGTGTAATGTTCTTGTAATAGTTTAATCTGAGAATTATCGCCTTGCAATCGAAATTTACATTAGGGTAAAAATGTTTGGGTTTTATGAGGTTTTATTTATTTAGAATAGAAAGTTACAACACAGTTCCCCAAACTTTTAAAATTTTTTCTTGCCTAGTGTGTACTTATAATTAGCGTATTTAAATACGGAAATGTTTAATTTAACCAAATTACCCAGTATTGGTAATATATTACACAATCTCCTGTTTCCGCCACGTGTTGTTGCCGAAATGAGAACAGAGACGACTTGTATACAGATCAATAGTTGACTCTGATTATATCTACATTCGGATACAACGATCTGTTGTCTAGAGTTCACCATCCGACGAGAAGGGTGTCTGAAAAAACTGACTAAAGCAAACGCCTGTTAACAATAGAGCCTGCATGGAATTAGGAATTTTGGAATAAATCCAAAGCAAAAGAAAGCATACCTCTCTTTGTTTACACTAAGATCTAAGCCAAGATTAATTGGGACCTTCATACATATTCAGCAGTATTGTCGTCGCATTTTCAATTCCCTCCCTCTCCGAATCGTTGCCAATATCAAGTTTTTATTCAACTCACGATACGAAAGACTTAATTCTCTCCTCATTTTATAGTTGTTGTAATTTCATTGACAGTGACGGCTTTTACGATCCGTCATCTGCTCGTCCTTATTTGCCTTTAACGTGTGCCGGCTGTAGGCTTTAATTTGTTTCTTCCGAAATAAACTCTTTCGGAGAGTTGGCGGATCGATGGCGTAGAGTTTACATTTGACTGACGCAAGCTGTAATTCGCACTGGCTGAAATTATTCGCCCAGCGTATGTAAACGTGTTTTATTTAGCAGACTTTATACAGACGTGACTCAATATTGTGAGAAAGTGTTATACAGTAGACTCTCGATAATTCGAGATGGATGGCATCGAGACCCCTTCGGATTAACGAAAGCTCGGACTACACGGAAATACGTTATTGTACCTTAGAAAAAATAGCGATCCAATGAACCCTAATATTATAATTAAGAATGCACAAAATACGTTTATAAAACTGTAGTGATTACAATATTTATATAAATTAACTTTGTTTTGGAATAAGTTGTTTATTGCGGTTTCTAAATATTTTGGAGAAACCTATAAAGTGTCTTCTGCGTCTGCTTATCAGATAGTTTTCGTGCTACGGTGTCACGAAGACGTCTTAAGCAGAAACACGTCCTTTGGCGTGGTGTCTGTCCTGTGTTCAATGTAGGGCAGTGCAGTTTCCATGGCGGCCTTTCCTTCACACTGATTTATTTTCCCTTCTTGTACTGTCTCTGTCGATCCTTCATCTTTATTGTCGTCATCGCTGCCTCCAGTAGTTTCTTGTAACGTTTTAATAGTTGTAACATGTGTTATTGTTACTTATTTACGTTCGTCCTTATTCACCCATTGACGTACATCCATATCTTCCCAACCTGGAAGTTTCTTGAGAATAAATTATCAAATCTGTTTCTTCTTGCTGATCAACAACAGGCAACACTTTTATTATGACTCAGGATTCCATGACTTCCTTAATGTTTCTTCTTGTTGATCAACAACAGGCAACACTTTTATTATGACTCAGGATTCCATGACTTGCTTAATGTTTCTTCTTGTTGATCAACAACAGGCAACACTTTTATTATGACTAAGGATTCCATGACTTGCTTAATGTTTTTTCTTGTTGATCAACAACAGGCAACACTTTTATTATGACTCAGGATTCCATGACTTGCTTAATGTTTCTTCTTGTTGATCAACAACAGGCAACACTTTTATTATGACTCAGGATTCCATGACTTGCTTAATGTTTCTTCTTGTTGATCAACAACAGGCAACACTTTTATTATGACTCAGGATTCCATGACTTGCTTAATGTTTCTTCTTGTTGATCAACAACAGGCAACACTTTTATTATGACTCAGGATTCCATGACTTGCTTAATGTTTCTTCTTGTTGATCAGCAACAGGCAACACTTTTATTATGACTCAGGATTCCATGACTTGCTTAATGTTTCTTCTTGTTGATCAACAACAGGCAACACTTTTATTATGACTCAGGATTCCATGACTTGCTTAATGTTTCTTCTTGTTGATCAACAACAGGCAACACTTTTATTATGACTCAGGATTCCATGACTTGCTTAATGTTTCTTCTTGTTGATCAACAACAGGCAACACTTTTATTATGACTCAGGATTCCATGACTTGCTTAATGTTTCTTCTTGTTGATCATCAACAGGCAACACTTTTATTATGACTCAGGATTCCATGACTTGCTTAATGTTTCTTCTTGTTGATCAACAACAGGCAACACTTTTATTTTGACTCAGGATTCCATGACTTGCTTAATGTTTCTTCTTGTTGATCAACAACAGGCAACACTTTTATTATGACTCAGGATTCCATGACTTGCTTAATGTTTCTTCTTGTTGATCAACAACAGGCAACACTTTTATTATGACTCAGGATTCCATGACTTGCTTAATGTTTCTTCTTGTTGATCAACAACAGGCAACACTTTTATTATGACTCAGGATTCCATGACTTGCTTAATGTTTCTTCTTGTTGATCAACAACAGGCAACACTTTTATTATGACTCAGGATTCCATGACTTGCTTAATGTTTCTTCTTGTTGATCAACAACAGGCAACACTTTTATTATGACTCAGGATTCCATGACTTGCCTAATGTTTCTTCTTGTTGATCAACAACAGGCAACACTTTTATTATGCCTCAGGATTCCATGACTTGCTTAATGTTTCTTCTTGTTGATCAACAACAGGCAACACTTTTATTATGACTCAGGATTCCATGACTTGCTTAATGTTTCTTCTTGTTGATCAACAACAGGCAACACTTTTATTATGACTCAGGATTCCATGACTTGCTTAATGTTTCTTCTTGTTGATCAGCAACAGGCAACACTTTTATCATGACTCAGGATTCCATGACTTGCTTAATGTTTCTTCTTGTTGATCAACAACAGGCAACACTTTTATTATGACTCAGGATTCCATGATTTGCTTAATGTTTCTTCTTGTTGATCAACAACAGGCAACATTTTTATTATGACTCAGGATTCCATGACTTGCTTAATATTTCTTCTTGTTGATCAACAACAGGCAACACTTTTATTATGACTCAGGATTCCATGACTTGCTTAATGTTTCTTCTTGTTGATCAACAACAGGCAACACTTTTATTATGACTCAGGATTCCATGACTTGCTTAATGTTCCTTCTTGTTGATCAACAACAGGCAACACTTTTATTATGACTCAGGATTCCATGACTTGCTTAATGTTTCTTCTTGTTGATCAACAACAGGCAACACTTTTATTATGACTCAGGATTCCATGACTTGCCTAATGTTTCTTCTTGTTGATCAACAACAGGCAACACTTTTATTATGCCTCAGGATTCCATGACTTGCTTAATGTTTCTTCTTGTTGATCAACAACAGGCAACACTTTTATTATGACTCAGGATTCCATGACTTGCTTAATGTTTCTTCTTGTTGATCAACAACAGGCAACACTTTTATTATGACTCAGGATTCCATGACTTGCTTAATGTTTCTTCTTGTTGATCAGCAACAGGCAACACTTTTATCATGACTCAGGATTCCATGACTTGCTTAATGTTTCTTCTTGTTGATCAACAACAGGCAACACTTTTATTATGACTCAGGATTCCATGATTTGCTTAATGTTTCTTCTTGTTGATCAACAACAGGCAACATTTTTATTATGACTCAGGATTCCATGACTTGCTTAATATTTCTTCTTGTTGATCAACAACAGGCAACACTTTTATTATGACTCAGGATTCCATGACTTGCTTAATGTTTCTTCTTGTTGATCAACAACAGGCAACACTTTTATTAAGCCTCAGGATTCCATGACTTGCTTAATGTTTCTTCTTGTTGATCAACAACAGGCAACACTTTTATTATGACTCAGGATTCCATGACTTGCTTAATGTTTCTTCTTGTTGATCAACAACAGGCAACACTTTTATTATGACTCAGGATTCCATGACTTGCTTAATGTTTCTTCTTGTTGATCAACAACAGGCAACACTTTTATTATGCCTCAGGATTCCATGACTTGCTTAATGTTTCTTCTTGTTGATCAACAACAGGCAACACTTTTATTATGACTCAGGATTCCATGACTTGCTTAATGTTTCTTCTTGTTGATCAACAACAGGCAACACTTTTATTATGACTCAGGATTCCATGACTTGCTTAATGTTTCTTCTTGTTGATCAACAACAGGCAACACTTTTATTATGACTCAGGATTCCATGACTTGCTTAATGTTTCTTCTTGTTGATCAACAACAGGCAACACTTTTATTATGACTCAGGATTCCATGACTTGCTTAATGTTTCTTCTTGTTGATCAACAACAGGCAACACTTTTATTATGACTCAGGATTCCAAGACTTGCTTAATGTTTCTTCTTGTTGATCAACAACAGGCAACACTTTTATTATGACTCAGGATTCCATGACTTGCTTAATGTTTCTTCTTGTTGATCAACAACAGGCAACACTTTTATTATGACTCAGGATTCCATGACTTGCTTAATGTTTCTTCTTGTTGATCAACAACAGGCAACACTTTTATTATGACTCAGGATTCCATGACTTGCTTAATGTTTCTTCTTGTTGATCAACAACAGGCAACACTTTTATTATGACTCAGGATTCCAAGACTTGCTTAATGTTTCTTCTTGTTGATCAACAACAGGCAACACTTTTATTATGACTCAGGATTCCATGACTTGCTTAATGTTTCTTCTTGTTGATCAACAACAGGCAACACTTTTATTATGACTCAGGATTCCATGACTTGCTTAATGTTTCTTCTTGTTGATCAACAACAGGCATCACTTTTATTATGACTCAGGATTCCGTGACTTGCTTAATGTTTCTTCTTGTTGATCAACAACAGGCAACACTTTTATTATGACTAAGGATTCCATGACTTGCTTAATGTTTCTTCTTGTTGATCAACAACAGGCAACACTTTTATTATGACTCAGGATTCCATGACTTGCTTAATGTTTCTTCTTGTTGATCAACAACAGGCAACACTTTTATTATGACTCAGGATTCCATGACTTGCTTAATGTTTCTTCTTGTTGATCAGCAACAGGCAACACTTTTATCATGACTCAGGATTCCATGACTTGCTTAATGTTTCTTCTTGTTGATCAACAACAGGCAACACTTTTATTATGACTCAGGATTCCATGATTTGCTTAATGTTTCTTCTTGTTGATCAACAACAGGCAACATTTTTATTATGACTCAGGATTCCATGACTTGCTTAATATTTCTTCTTGTTGATCAACAACAGGCAACACTTTTATTATGACTCAGGATTCCATGACTTGCTTAATGTTTCTTCTTGTTGATCAACAACAGGCAACACTTTTATTATGACTCAGGATTCCATGACTTGCTTAATGTTCCTTCTTGTTGATCAACAACAGGCAACACTTTTATTATGACTCAGGATTCCATGACTTGCTTAATGTTTCTTCTTGTTGATCAACAACAGGCAACACTTTTATTATGACTCAGGATTCCATGACTTGCCTAATGTTTCTTCTTGTTGATCAACAACAGGCAACACTTTTATTATGCCTCAGGATTCCATGACTTGCTTAATGTTTCTTCTTGTTGATCAACAACAGGCAACACTTTTATTATGACTCAGGATTCCATGACTTGCTTAATGTTTCTTCTTGTTGATCAACAACAGGCAACACTTTTATTATGACTCAGGATTCCATGACTTGCTTAATGTTTCTTCTTGTTGATCAGCAACAGGCAACACTTTTATCATGACTCAGGATTCCATGACTTGCTTAATGTTTCTTCTTGTTGATCAACAACAGGCAACACTTTTATTATGACTCAGGATTCCATGATTTGCTTAATGTTTCTTCTTGTTGATCAACAACAGGCAACATTTTTATTATGACTCAGGATTCCATGACTTGCTTAATATTTCTTCTTGTTGATCAACAACAGGCAACACTTTTATTATGACTCAGGATTCCATGACTTGCTTAATGTTTCTTCTTGTTGATCAACAACAGGCAACACTTTTATTAAGCCTCAGGATTCCATGACTTGCTTAATGTTTCTTCTTGTTGATCAACAACAGGCAACACTTTTATTATGACTCAGGATTCCATGACTTGCTTAATGTTTCTTCTTGTTGATCAACAACAGGCAACACTTTTATTATGACTCAGGATTCCATGACTTGCTTAATGTTTCTTCTTGTTGATCAACAACAGGCAACACTTTTATTATGCCTCAGGATTCCATGACTTGCTTAATGTTTCTTCTTGTTGATCAACAACAGGCAACACTTTTATTATGACTCAGGATTCCATGACTTGCTTAATGTTTCTTCTTGTTGATCAACAACAGGCAACACTTTTATTATGACTCAGGATTCCATGACTTGCTTAATGTTTCTTCTTGTTGATCAACAACAGGCAACACTTTTATTATGACTCAGGATTCCATGACTTGCTTAATGTTTCTTCTTGTTGATCAACAACAGGCAACACTTTTATTATGACTCAGGATTCCATGACTTGCTTAATGTTTCTTCTTGTTGATCAACAACAGGCAACACTTTTATTATGACTCAGGATTCCATGACTTGCTTAATGTTTCTTCTTGTTGATCAACAACAGGCAACACTTTTATTATGACTCAGGATTCCATGACTTGCTTAATGTTTCTTCTTGTTGATCAACAACAGGCAACACTTTTATTATGACTCAGGATTCCATGACTTGCTTAATGTTTCTTCTTGTTGATCAACAACAGGCAACACTTTTATTATGACTCAGGATTCCATGACTTGCTTAATGTTTCTTCTTGTTGATCAACAACAGGCAACACTTTTATTATGACTCAGGATTCCAAGACTTGCTTAATGTTTCTTCTTGTTGATCAACAACAGGCAACACTTTTATTATGACTCAGGATTCCATGACTTGCTTAATGTTTCTTCTTGTTGATCAACAACAGGCAACACTTTTATTATGACTCAGGATTCCGTGACTTGCTTAATGTTTCTTCTTGTTGATCAACAACAGGCATCACTTTTATTATGACTCAGGATTCCGTGACTTGCTTAATGTTTCTTCTTGTTGATCAACAACAGGCAACACTTTTATTATGACTAAGGATTCCATGACTTGCTTAATGTTTCTTCTTGTTGATCAACAACAGGCAACACTTTTATTATGACTCAGGATTCCATGACTTCCTTAATGTTATTTCTTGTTGATCAACAACAGGCAACACTTTTATTATGACTCAGGATTCCATGACTTGCTTAATGTTATTTCTTGTTGATCAACAACAGGCAACACTTTTATTATGACTCAGGATTCCATGACTTGCTTAATGTTTCTTCTTGTTGATCAACAACAGGCAACACTTTTATTATGACTCAGGATTCCATGACTTCCTTAATGTTATTTCTTGTTGATCAACAACAGGCAACACTTTTATTATGACTCAGGATTCCATGACTTCCTTAATGTTATTTCTTGTATCTCGTTCCATGATTCGGCTATACAGTACACAACTTTTTTTTTTTAGAAAGCCAACAATGCTGTCTTCCTCTCCAGTCGCTTGCAATAGAGATTGTAAAAGCTAACGTTTATTTTCTTTATCATACATTCCAGAACACCCTGATCTGTCTGGTGGATTAGGCTCATAACCTAAGAAATAAAGCACGGATATCTTTAGAGCACAGTTAATCTTCATGGGGATGCGACGGTGCATTGTCTATCAGTAAATAATTTGAATATCCTTTTAAATAGATAAAGTAGTCTGAAATAGAAATAGGCTAAAATTTAACAAAACCTCAAAAAATCGACACTCTACTGTATTTGTAAGTATCAAGCAAGTAGAGTGTCACTGCCAGGTGGGCAGAGGTGCGCGTCAACAGATGGATTGGCAAGCTACTAGTTTAGAAAACAGCCTACACTCAGTGACTTGTAAACCAGACTCAGTCTTTCTCAAGTTAATCACAGATGTAACTAGTTGCACTTTAAAACTGTATTTATTGATTATACGGGAAATTATTTGTCAACCTTATCACGTCTTTAACTGAAAAACTCAGTGTAACACGAGTGTAACACGTCTTTAACTCGAGTGTAACACTTAACTTACATAGAAAGTGTTTTCAATAGTAAACCAGTTTTAGATATGAGAATGACCAAAAATAATTTTTCGAATATCGTTGACGCTAAAATAAATAAATTGGTTTAACGAGCTTATCTACAAATGTGATCAAAAAACCTTAACGGGACTGTTTAAATAAACGCCATACTACAAAAAATGGGTAATTTAAAGAATATATTTTTTCACAAACGTTAAATCAAAATTAAAAAGTAATTACAACCCCGGGAACTGCAGATAATTATCAGGGGGAATACGATAACCCTTCGACTGAACTATTTGTCCTTAGTGCGTTTGGTTGGGTTACAACTTAAAATCAATGGCCTTAATTAGTAACTAGAAAAAAGCATCAGACTAAAAGAAATCGTCAAACATCAAACTAATTTAAATATATAATTCTGGAGAGCCTTTAACTAAAGTAGTAGGTTCAGTGTCATTTGTTTGGTTTGTATTCCTTTAAATATACCCTGAAGGCTGATCTTAAAGGATAACACATTAAAGTAACATTTTAAAATTTTAAACGTACATTTAAGATGATATATAACTGATACTATTTATAAAAAAAAATGGTACATAGTTAAACAAGTTACTGACGTCTTTTGAGCAAAACGACAAGAGAACACAATATTTTACTTACAACAAATTAAAATAAATAGTAATGATAGTAAATAAACTTCAATAATATGTCTAAAATCGTTATTAAAAACTCATAAAATAATTATTTGAAGGGACTATTTCAGAAATATTTTCTCGAAAATTAATAATAATATGTTTTTATCGTTTATGTAGTTCATAATTTAAACAAAAAATTCGAAATATTATTCAATTTTATTATTATAATTTTCCTTAATGTGCGCATCTAAAAATTAAAAATTATTTCATTCATGATATAAATTAACACATTATACAAGCGTTTGTAATTCTTAATTACTTTGCTAATATAATTGAATAAAAAAGTGTTTAATTATAAAACAAATTCTATAAAAAACAATAGAATTAATGAAACAATGATAAAACATTGTTATAGAGTATTAATGATAATGTGGGAGTCACAAAACGCACTATTGATGACTCTTCACTTAATTAGGGGGCCCTCCTGACTCAATTACAGGCTCTTAACAAGGAATGATATGCAAAGTCACGTCATGTGTTTCTTAACTCAATAGCATTAGCTTTATATTCACTTTGACACGCTATACCCTACATATTTTAGTCTATACGGAACACTGTACATGTAATACATTACATGTAATTCAAACAAAATAATTCATAATTCATTAAGGTATATATATATATATATATATATATATATATATATATTTGAATACAAGAAAACAGTGTTACGAAGCTACAAATGTATATATATATATATATATATATATATATATATATATTAAATATGGTGATATGTTTTCTGTAATATAGTTAATAATTTAAAAATATTTCATAAACAAGAATATATATATATATATATATATATATATATTCATTTAATATATATATATATATATATATATATATATATATATATATATATATATATATATATATATATATATAAATATAAAATACGTTTTCTTGTTTAATAATTTAAAACACAATTGTCGTTTTAAATATATATATATATATATATATATATATATATATATATATATATATATATATATATATATGTATATATATATATATATATATATATATATACATATATATATATATATATATATATATATATATATACACATATATATATATATATATATATACATATATATATATATATACATATATATATATATATATATATATATATATATATATATATATATATATATATATATATATATATATATATATGAATATAAAATACGTTTTCTTGTTTAATAATTTAAAACACAATTGTCGTTTTAAATGTATATATATATATATGAATACAAGAAAACAGTGTTGCACAGCTACAAACATATATATATATATATATATATATATATATATATATATATATATATATATATATATATATATGGTCAAATACTCAGTTGTTTGTAATTAATGATTTTTCTGTTTGAGCAAATTACAGTTTTCTTCCCGGAGGTCTATACATTGAAAAACATTTCTTAAAAATAACAGTTATTAAAGGAACTATTTTTGATTACGGTTTTAAATTTACGTCTTTTATGACTTACGACCTATAATACTAACATCTGGACCGTTTTTTGCAGACCCCTACTAAACTCCTTTAGGGAACGCGTTAGACTTCGGGTACATTGCTACTCATAAACTTCTACAGAAATTTATTATTATTTCAATGTTTTTCTACATGGTACGTTATTTGTATACCTTCAAGTTATACGATTTTAAATATAAAAATTTAATAGCATTATCAGGGGTTTTACATTCGTTGAGTAATTTCTAAAGAACAATTTTTTAAACAAAAAATAAAATGTAACTTATAACTACACTTAATTTTGATTACATTAGATGAATTACTAAATTACAGTCAATATATTATAATATTTAATATATTTAATAATAACAATATAGCCTATTATTATTTATTGTAACTATTAATTTATTGTTTCACTCAAAAATCTTTGTAGAGTTATGGTTTATTTAGATATCTGTTCCTTGGAATTATGTTACATTATTCCAAAATTATTAGTGTATGACACTCCTAAACCCCATTGGCGTATTAATAAAAAAAAACCGATCACTAATAAAAACAAATAAAACAATGGCTGTCGACCGTTCCGATTCGTTACTTAACCATAACAGATTGGTTCCCATTTGAGAAATAAAATAATTGTAACTCTAAACGTGAAATTCCTCTTCTTTCCTGTTCACACATCGCCACTCTATGGGGCTCTTAAGAGTTTTGTCACAGCGCCACAGCGGCGTCTCGGTGGGTCTTTTGAGCGGGTTGCTAACGCAGCTCTTGTCTGAAGCAATGGTAAATGTGATTTCTCCCAAAGTTTTCACACTCTACTTTAGCATCGCCACAGATACAGGGCTCGTCAAAAGCACGCATCTGCAGGATTACAACCGTTTGGTGATAAGCACTCCTCAGTGATTCTTCAGCAATCGTCAGTTGGTCTCCCATGCATTTTGGTGTCACGAGTCTTGGCATCAAGCCACCGGTCTCGGAACTGACGCTAGTCACCCGGGCTGCAGTCAGGAGTTTGAGGTTGGACTCCAGGAAGTAATGGTTCCATATGACATACTGAGAATGGTCCACATTGATATAACTTTGTGTCCTTTGACAGGGACGAAAGAACAAGGTACTCCTAGTCACCATAATTCGTTTTCACTATCTTCCTCTCTTCTTACACCTTCTCGCATAACCCTCTGCCCACAGTTTAGTACGCATAATCCGAACACAATGTTTCCAAAAATAAACGATCGGAAAAGGGGCAGGATATCATTTATTAAATAAAACATTAGGGTATTATAAAATATATAATAATATATTTAGCATCGAACAACCATATCTAAATATGTCAACTGACAAAAATACCACAACAAAGAACTTTGTAAGTACACAACTATTCTTTGAGCTTAAATTGTGAGGTTATTTTAATACAAATTAAAGATTAATACAATACAAAATAAATAACTAATTAGTGGGTTTTGTGTATGTGTTTTATTTGTATTTGTAAGTACAATATAAATATTTATACAATATAAACAAATTATATAAATGAATAACTTATTTACATTAAATAAATCCATACCTACACTGTTAAGATGGTTTGTACTCGATTTATGTTGAAGTAGATACTTACATAGCTATTACTACTTAGTAATTATTACTTTAATTATACTTTAGTAAGTATAAGTATACTTACGACAATATTTAATATGTGTACGTTGTCATTCGTATAAGAACTTGTAGAATTTATTACAATTAATATTTTATTTTACTTCCTCTCTTCCGTACGGGTCGGACCGCTAGGAAAAACCTAACACATTATGGACGAAAACGTTTCATATGTAATCAGCAAATATAATATCATAATATTTCACACGACAGACGTTTTAGTGATTACGTATTTTACAACTAGAAACGCTAATAGGCATTAATAAGAAGTTAAGACCGAGTTAATACAAGTAAACCCAAGAGTTTTAAAAATAAAGAGAAAAAACTCTCACACATACAAACAGATATTAAATCCTCTAAATTCTAATAACATTTAGTTGAAACTAATGTGGCAAATAGGCGTTTCTAACAAATAATTTTTCTAAATAAAACTGTACGTGTAAATTAAAAACCGTTAAAACTAATGAGATTTTGTAGAGTTTATAAATTGTGCTGCTCATCAACGATAATTAGGCGCGAGTTCAGATTTCGATAAACCCACCGTCATTTGTCGAATGTACGGCTTAGAATGAATTTGTCACTAATTACTGAAGCGAAAGCATTAATAAACAATAGCGAATCTGAATCCACTGGGGAGTTCGTTTCCTCCTAACAAAGATAATTATGCATGAAATGACATCATTGTTCACTTACGTGGGTGCGGTGAAAGTCAAAATTTACCTTTGAGAACACTAATTTCATTAAAGTCACTGTGTTTGGGATTCTATGTTTTGTTAATATGGGAAATTAAAGTTGCCTGAAAATAGAGTAAGAGGATGGCAGGCATTGTAGATTTTTTGAAAATAAATTTAAACCTAGTTTAAACTTATATTGTAGAAAATTCGGTGCAAACGTGAGACAAGTCACAATTCACATTATTGTTATTGTTTGACATTATTGCTTTCTTATAGCATTTGGATTAGCAGCAATACTTTACAAACTGATAACTTTACAAAAGTGTCAGATACTGATTACTATAAGAATCTGAAAAGTTGTAGCTAAAAACATTGATAAATTCTTTTAAACAATACGTCAGTGATCTAGAAAACTATTATACTTCACTTAATGTACTTCCATTTTACACCATTTTACAAGTGAACAGACACACACACACACACTAACTCACACACACACACTAACTCACACACACACACACACACACAACACGCATACATACACACACACAGTGATCACAATAAATGTTGTTGAAAAGTCTTATAGGAGTTAATGAATAATATTCAATTTATGTACTTCTTATAATATATATATATATATATATATATATATATATATATATATATATATTTATAAGATTAAATAATATACACTAATACAGGAATGTTTAATTTATTGAATAATACACTCAAAGCTTTTCGTTGGTTGACATTACCAACATCCTCAGGAATTACAATACTAAGAATGATAAAAGATACTTATCATTCTTAGTATTGTAATTCCTGAGGATGTTGGTAATGTCAACCAACGAAAAGCTTTGAGTGTATTATTCAATAAATTAAATATTCCTGTATTAGTGTATATTAATTAATCTTCAAAATCTTCTAACAGGAAAACACATTTGATATTATATATATATATATATATATATATATATATATATAGTTCTATAAATAAATACATACATTATAATGCTAATATAAGCATATTAGAGTTCTTTAGCCTAACGCAGACATATATTAGACTTTTTCTCAGCTGTCGTTTAAGTTCTAAACGTTTTAGTTTCTTCTTGCATTTTAAACCACTCAATAAACATAAACAGAATTTTTTCTGCCTCTGAGATGCTAATAGTTCTATTTTCACAGGCACCAAAACTAAATCTTTTGTTTAATGTAAAGTGCAGTCTGATATGAATTTTAATATCTCTTTCATAGTATAAGCGATTATCAAAAACAAGTGACATAGTGTCGCGTCACATTTACGAAGGAAAAAAGTTTATCTCTTATTAGTTAATTAGCTCAGCTTGAAATATAAACAATAGAGTAATACTTCTGAATTAAAAAGATCAAATAACGGACAATAATTGATATTTTATTTTGTAAATAAGTAAAGGGAATTGTAATAAAAATAGGGTAATGTTTTAAAGTAGTATGAAAATTACAATAAGGCAAAGTATTAATAAAACTGTTTCAACTTCAAAACTTCATAGTTTTAAATGAAACTGTGTTATTAGTGAAATTAGTTGGCTATGAATCAACCCTGATGAACAGTTATTCAACGAAAATTAATCAACTCTACGAATATTGACAGAAGCATGGTTTGTAATTAACGAATTGATGCAATAGATACTAGGGTAGCTCTCAGCTGATTGCAAATGCCTCCTAGATAAACATGAATTGTTGAATGCCAAACTGCGCTTATGAGTATATTTAGTGACCATTTCCTATAAAATCCGATGGCTTTTGACATATTTAGTTTTACCGTACGCGAAAATTACAGTATTTCATGTTTACACTGTATTTATTGGATTGAAATAGTGAATAAATACAAATGCTTACATTTATTTTGTTTTGAATTTCAACGATGTACTGAAAACACAGAATGATAAGTGGCAAAATATGAAAGGGGAAAACAAAGTTTAATACAAGATTAATAATGAAAAATAGGACGAAAGATAAACGATGAGTTTAATAAAATACAGACTGGTGTTAGAAGAGTCACGGAGCCTATATTCTCTCTAACGTAGCTTATTCCCTAACATTGTTTATCCTCTTTCCATTTAGAGAGTTCCGGGAAAATTAGAGGTCTAGATCCGGCAGTTGGGGGCATAGGCATTGAACATATATTCTTACTAACGTAGCCTACTCCCCAAGAATATTTATCCTCTATCTACCTAAAGAGTTATGGAAAGATCGGAGATCTAGATATGGGATTAAAGAAGTAAAATATGAATTTCTTCGGGAACCGGGAGTTGGGGGCATAGTCATTGAACATATATTCTCACTAGAGTGCCTATTCCCTAAGAATATTTATCGTGTATCTATCTAAAGTGTTTTGGAAAAATCGGAGCTCTAGATATGAGATTAAAGAAGTAATAATATGAATTTCTTCGGGAACCGGGAATCGGGGGCATAGTCATTGAACATATATTCTCACTAGAGTGCCTATTCCCTAAGAATATTTATCGTGTATCTATCTAAAGTGTTTTGGAAAAATCGGAGCTCTAGATATGAGATTAAAGAAGTAATAATATGAATTTCTTCGGGAACCGGGAATCGCGGGCATACGTTTGTACTCTCTAAAGTATGCCTTTTCCCTAACATTATTTATTTCTAAAGTAGCCTAACAATATAAATAAATTCCCTAACATTATTTATCCTCTATCCATTAAAAGAGTTGTAGAAAGATTAAAGGTCTAGATATGGGATTAAAGAAGGAATATTATGAATTCCTTCAGGAACCGGGAGTTGGGGGCATAGTCATTGAACATATATTCTCACTAACGTAGCCTATTCCCTAAGATTATTTATCATCTATCCATGTGGAATGTTTTAGGAAGTTGGAAGGTCTAGGTAAGGGATTAAGGAAGAGATAATATGAATTGCTTCGGGAACCGGGATCCGGGAGCATAGTCATGGAACGTATATTCTCTTTAAAATAGCCTATTCCCTAACATTATTAATCCTATATTTATCTAAAGGGTTGTGAAAAGATGTTAGGGCTAGATATGGGTTTAAAGAAAGCATAATATGAATTCTTTCGGGAACCGAAAGCTGGGGGGAACGTTTATGCTGCCTAAAGTACGCCTAATCCCCAACAATATTTATCCTATATCCATCTACAAGGTTTTGGGAGGATGATAAGTCTAGAATCAGGCTGAAGAAGACATATTGTGAATTTCTTCGGGAACCAAGGTGATGAGGCGCCACTCTCCACAGTACATGTATTGTGTGCTACACATCTCGACTTTATCCCAATTTAAGATTACTGGAAAAGATGGGAGGTTTAGATATACGATTAATGAAGAAAGAATAGTAAGTGTTTCAGGCAGAAAACGTCGGAGGGAAGATTATGGCGAGATATTTTCTTCCATATTCGTAACAGACGTAATCTCACCACAACTACAGACTTGTGTAGGGAATGGAAGTATTATAGAAGAATTCAAATTGGAAAAAAAGTTCTACTTGTGGAAAATTAGAAATAAAACTTTCTTCCTTGAAATTAGTATCGTATTTAACAAACAAAATCTCGGTTAGCATTACAGATTTAAAGTTCTGATGTGATATAAAATTAAAAGATTATTGATGCGGAAATGATAATGCGCAGTCATCCTCTAATTTTCCGTTGTTGTCGGAGACGGAGTAAAATAATATTTTTTTTAGAAAGAACTCTCCACTTGGGTTATTATTTAATAGTAATAGAATCAAAATGGAACAAAAATACCGATGGTGTTACTATATTTCTTATAATGGGGGTTTTATAAAATAGTTACTAAAGTTACTAGTTACTATAACCCTAGTAATTTAAAACTGCTACAATTGAAACAAATATTATTGAAAGGATTTAAATATTCACTTTCGCTGATAAAGAACGTAATATACGAGCAAATATAACGCATTAGTTAAATTAGAAAGCTTACTTCGGCAATAACGTTGAACGCTCTGTACTCGGACCACGAGGCGGATTTAGGTTGCCTGTAATCGGCTTACATTCGTCACGCTCCCGCCATTTCGCAGAGAATTACTGCGGTCCTGTCTAAGTAAGAGCCTACGCATGTTTAGGACTTTATGCTTGTCCAATACATATAACATCAATTGTTTGTATTATAATAATAACAATATATTTAATTAATTCGAATTCCTTTTTTAAAAAATTATTTCCAAAGAATTTAATAAAAAAATTAAATTGCGTATATCAGGATACGGAATAGATTGGGCCAGGAAATTTTGTTTGATCCTTTGTAAACAGAATGATACAAGTAATTGAACAATTTTTCAGTTCACACTGTTAGTATATATATATATATATATATATATATATATATATATATATATATATATATATATAAATATATATATAGTTCAAGTTTTCAATCGTTCATAATATACTTCCTACTCATCCACTGAAGTTCAAATACATTTTTTAAAACTTGTATTGGATGACACTTGATTTTAATACAGTTTTTTCAAATATTCTTTTATTAATTACATTTAAAGAGTTAATTTTAGATTTATATTGGGAGAAAAAAGTTTCCCAAAGAGGGCAAGGCATGTAATATAGTTATTTTGTCTAATTTGGCTTCAAATCAGTGATAACATAATTTCATACAACTGCTGATTTTATGTTGTGGATTATGGGGTAGAAAAGGAAAAGCACAGGTTACGTTACTTTATTTATATTAATTATAGTTATCTAATGAAAAGTAAGTAAAATAATTTTTTTATCTTCAGGCCTTTGTAGAAATTGACTTTAAAACTGTATCTTTATACCACTTGTTTAATAGGTTAATGAAAGACCACAGACCAATTCATGTTTTTACAAATACTGTATGTTTCGATTTTCTATCCGAATTTCCTTTTCAAGAGCTAAAGTTGATTAGCCTGTGATCTGTCATTAACCTAAAAAATTGAATTGTTATTAACAGACTTTAAATAAAGTTATATCACTTGTTTTAACGTAATATTATTTATTCGTGTTAAAATTTATTGCAGTTAGATCCAAACGATTTGTAGTGTATGGAAGAGTCCTAGAATGCTACAAGTAAAATTATGATTTCAAAGGCAGACAGTTTTTGTTTTTTGCAAGTTAATTCGAACAACCTTTTTGTGGCAATAAAATAATATCATTAAGTTATCGTAAAATAATAATTTTTTAAAAACCATTCACTCCTTGTTGATACATACAGTATATAAGTATATAACACGTAATTCCGGGATCCAAAAGTAAATAGAATTTATTTATAACATTTCCTAAAAATAGTTTATAGTGAATTAATTACACTAGTTCTGAAATCATTGATTGTAATAGTTTAGATAAGTAACTATAATAATTTTTTTCGTTGACCTAAGTAGAAATTGAAAATAAATTTTGTGTCTATATTGCTTCTTTACTTCAAAGATTATTTAAAATTTGTAATTAAATCTAATATTAATGATAAAATGATAGTTCTCAACTTTGTAAGTTACTTTTTGAGTAAATAATTTAATTCGTTTTCACGCGTTTTCAAAATTAATGGTTAAATAATACTATACAAAATATTAATTATTACAAATAATTCAGTTAATAATTGTATACTCAATAATTAGTATATATTATAATTATTAATATATTAACTGTTGTTAACTGCTTAGTTAAATTCAAAAACATTTGTCATTATTCTTTCCCGTATAATGTTATCTAAACACTACTTAATTGATAGCTTTTCATTGGACATATATCTAGCTAACAGATATATATATATATATATATATATGTATATATATATATTTGTATATATATATATACATATATATATATATATATATACAAATATATATATATATATATATATATACATATATATATATATATATATATATATATATATATATATATATATATATATATATATATATATATGTATATATATATATATATATATACAAATATATATATATATATATATATATATATATATAAGGTAAACAATAATTGTAACACATAATCATAACATTAGAACACGATAAAATAACGACTTCCCGACAAAAACTGTAGTATTCACTTATTACTCGAGTCTTGTCCGTAACTCACAGCATTGAACAATGCACTGACCTATTGTGAAACTATTCGGCTCATAAACATCAGTAAGTAGTGGTTTTTGCCAAGCGTTTTCAATGAGAAAATATTACTAAAAAAACCTGAAGATGTGCAACCCAAAAATTTGCAAGGTATTCAGAATTGAAAATATTTTCAAGATTTGCAAAAAGTTTCAGTAAATTCTCGTAACATTTACTGAACCACTACGTTTCTGAACGCACTTTCATGATCACCTTCGCCGATCATCACGGAAAAAATCGTATTATAAGTGTAGAGAAGAAAAAACAAAAACATAAACATAACTCACAAATTATTCATTTATTGACTCATACGCGTTTACTACTAGCAACACTCACTGATTATGATGACTGTCATTCAAACGGGCATGAGTCAATAAATGATTAATTTGTAAGATTTGTGTATGCTTGTATTTGTTTTAACTTGGTCTCACAAGCTAGGCTTAAAGAATAGTTGTATGTAGAGAAGAAATTAATTTGTCTTCATAAAGGTTCAGAAGACTGCTCTTGGAAGCTTAATAATTTCTTTATACTTTCGAGGAAATCGTTTGAAAAACTTCAGGGAATATCTTCAATATAAATTTAATTATTTAGTAAAATTTTCTTTTCAATTGAGTTACATCGTTATGAGAAAACAACCCTAGTTTCGCGTCATAATTTTCTAACGAGATTCAGCTATATAGTATTAATTGTACACTTCAAGGGAGCTGTATATGATTCCATATAACAGCTATTTTCGTCACTTATGTTAACTCCTGTACTGTAAATTATCATACTATCTAAATTAATATGACGTATTTGAATTACTAGTAAAGAAAAATACTTATTGATTTAAGATAAGTCTTACTGTAGTTTTTCCAACTTTACAATATTAGAAATGTGTTTTTATTTATTTAAAATAATTTTTGAATTTCAAATGTTTTTGGGCAGGGTTTTATAATCAAGTATAATCAACGAAATTAATTTTTTAACTTCGGTATATGTTTTGTTATCGGTAAATTTCTGAACATTATAAATCTATTTTCATTCAAGTTTTCACTTCTGCTAGGTTCACGACTAGTACACTATGATTGTGATTGTGTTTTACTCGGTCAAAGATAGTCTATGTTCGCACGGTCGGACTGCAGACGGAATACGATAAGTTTTGGTACAAGAGTTGTGTTAAGGAATAAGATTGAGTATACCGTAATATTACCGGTAATGTAGGGTTATACTATAAAACGGCCACTATATTGGGTTACCTAAATGATATATTACCTGATACAATGTTTTAGGAGAAGCGTGAGGAAAATAGTTGAAATTCAAGAAAAGGTTTTAAAAAACATAAACCTTTTAAGGTACCAAATGAATAATCGATTGTGTTGAAAGAGTCAGTTTGACTAATTTGTTCACCCTTGTTCCAAAAGAAGAAGAAAAAAAATTCAAGCCTTAAAGTAGATTCCTCTTTAAAATTCCTTCTGCCAGTTCACAGTCTTCTGATATATATCTTTTACAAATTTTCAATCGTCAATAAAATACGTTTTTATTTATCCAATCAAGTTCAAATACATTTATTTTAAGCTACAGTGATTGCGAATCGATATTGTTACAAATTTTTCCAATGTTTATTCTATAAATAAATTATAGAAATTTGTCGGTTTAAGTCGGATTCGAACTGAGTATCATCATGTTCGAAGTCTAGCGCTTTGAGCCTATAAACGTACTTCTCAAAGTTCTATATGAATTTTTCTTTTGCCCCCATCTGGTTGTCGTCTAAACGTCCATTACACAACCTTAAATTTTTATTATGATTACCACACAATATCATAAATAATGTTATTATTAAAAATGGGATTAAAAATGAATGAAAAGAATAAAATAAATAAACAAAGGGGATTAAAGGTATCGAACCTTGCTTCACAAACGGACAATGCGAAAGGAAAGCAAAAAAGAAACTACAACACAATGCATGCGACAATAAAAAAGAAAGCATATTAATAGTTACAAACAAAAATAATAGTCCAACATCATACATAGAAAGAAAAAGGTTGCAAGGAGATTTACTTTTTTGCCACTTAATATTGCTATTCTGACATGTTTATACATATTATTATTAACTGTAATTATGAAATAAAAAAATCAAATAATTTTTTTGTTTTGTTTATTTATGTAGGAATCGATTATTATTTTTGTTTCTTATTACTTGTTCGGGATTTATTATGCAAAGCTAATAACTAAACCCAGATTATAAATAAACTAACTATCCGTATTAAGAAAATATTATTTTAAACAAGAAAAAACGTTTTAGAAGTTTCACGTAAAAAAAGAAATAATTAAAACTTATAATAATAAATAAACTTGTATTTACTGTTTCTAAAAGTTTTTCAATAAGTAGTTTTAATAAAAAAATATAGGTATCTATCTATGTCAATAGTATCAAAATCTTTATAGGATAACAGATACCCTTCATTGTTAAATGCTAGACAGATAACTTAGCGACAAAAAGATATACTTGCCTCTGAAAACACTGTTAGAAAACACAATTTTAAAACCTAATTAAATAATTAACAAAATTTAAAAAATACAACAAAATCAAACTAAATAAGAAATAAGTAATATATTACTACAGGATAGTGAAAAACGAAAATTTAAAATGGTCCTGAAAAGGTACAACGGAGATTTCACAGTTCATAAGTTACAAAAATTAAAACACTATTGAATTTAATATTTTCCGAAAATGAAACATCGGCTGTTAGCTTGCCAAAACTGATGACTTAGATAGGCACTTTTCCATTTACGAAGCTATTTGAAATTTGAACACTGAAAGCTGGATTATCGTTTTACAAGAGCTTAGTTTGTCTCCTAGCTTATAATTTAATTAGCGTCATTATTTATAGCGTTAAATTTAATGAATTAGTGATTCGTTTTGTTTTCTTTAAACATACATTATTATCCGTGTCGTCGGGAATTATTAATACAATCTTCAAATAAAATAAAATGCGTCCAGAACCTCTCTAATTTAAAGAATGATTTGCAGCCGGATTAAGTTGACAGTTTATGTAAATATAAAGCAACTAAATCACGCTAATAAATGGCACGTCCCGGTTTATTTTAAAAGTCACTAAAGCGTTTTGTGTTATTCTTTTTGCAAAAGTAAAATTTTTACAAGGATAAAAGGGAAGATTTATAACACTCGCGGTAAGAAAAGCTAGTTTAATTTATCAAGAGTGTGACGC
The DNA here is from genome assembly GCA_036971475.1 of Prosapia bicincta. Lineage (NCBI taxonomy): Eukaryota > Metazoa > Arthropoda > Insecta > Hemiptera > Cercopidae > Prosapia > Prosapia bicincta. The sequence goes on along the minus strand of JBAIZL010000009.1, from coordinate 27,588,752 downwards.
ATAAAGAAGGCGGAATTGCTGACGATTAACGTAGCGTATACGGAATGTAAAGATGGGTGTAGCGCAAACATTAGATACAGAAGTGAACTGAAATATTGGAATAGACTGTATCAAACAATGCTTAAAAGATAATTTCTTAAAGATAAATAGATAGCTTGAAATTGTTAGATAGAGAAAGAGAGAGAGAGAGAGAGAGAGAGAGAGAGAGAGAGAGAGAGTGAGTGCATAGGAATTGAAATAGTTAAACTGATCGATAGATAGATAGATAGATACATGGATGGATGAATAGATAAATAGAATAATAGATATAAAGATAGTGGAAAAAAGAAAGAGGAAAATTTCTATTGGAAGATAGATAGAAATATAGATATTAATTAAAGAAATAGAGAGAGTGAAAGAGAAAGTGTGTGTGTGTGTGTGTGTGTGTGTGTGTGTGAGAGAGAGAGAGAGAGAGATATCCAAAGGAGAGGGAGAGATGGGTGCGAGAGAGATGCATAGTAATAGATATAGGTAAATAGACAGATCGATTGACAGCTAAATACATAGGTAAATATGTAGATCGATAGATAGACAGATGAATAGATGGATAGATATGTAGATCGGTATATAGACAGATGAATAGATAGATAGGCAGAAAAATAGATGGATAGATATGTAGATCGATAGATAGGCACATAAATAGATGGATAGATATGTAGATCGATAGATGGACAGGTGAATAGATGGATAGATATGTTGATCGATAGATAGACAGATGAATAGATGGATAGATATGTAGATAGATATGTAGATCGGAAGATATACAGATGAATAGATGGATAGATATGTAGATCGGTAGATAGACAGATGAATAGATGGATAGATATGTAGATCGATAGATAGGCAGATAAATAGATGGATAGATATGTAGATCGATAGATAGGCACATAAATAGATTGATAGATATGTAGATCGATAGATAGGCACATAAATAGATGGATAGATATGTAGATCGATAGATAGACAGATGAATAGATGGATAGATATGTTGATCGATAGATAGACAGATGAATAGATTGATAGATATGTAGATAGATATGTAGATCGATAGATAGACAGATGAATAGATGGATAGATATGTAGATCGATAGATAGGCAGATAAATAGATGGATAGATATGTAGATCGATAGATAGGCACATAAATAGATTGATAGATATGTAGATCGATAGATAGGCACATAAATAGATGGATAGATATGTAGATCGATAGATAGACAGATGAATAGATGGATAGATATGTTGATCGATAGATAGACAGATGAATAGATTGATAGATATGTAGATAGATATGTAGATCGATAGATAGACAGATGAATAGATGGATAGATATGTAGATCGATAGATAGGCACATAAATAGATTGATAGATATGTAGATCGATAGATAGGCAGATAAATAGATGGATAGATATGTAGATCGATTGATAGACATATAAATAGACACATAGTCAGCTAGAGAAAAAATAAACAGAAAGATTTTAATCAGAACTATATATAATAGTCGGATAGATAGACAGAGGGAAGGAGTTGAAGGGAGAAATGGAGGGGAAGAAAAGAAAGAGAGAGAAAGAGGGGGAGTGGAGAGAGATCTGTATATAAATAGAGATAGATAAACTAATCGATCGACATATAAATAATTAGATAGACAGATAAATCGACAAGTAGATAGATAAGTAGATAGACAGACAGGTAGATAGATCGATAGGTAGGTAGGTAAAAATATAGAGAGAGAAATAGAGAGACAGTGAAATTTCCACAGGAAGATAGATAGATTGGTAGATGATAGTTAGATAGGCAGGCTGAGTTAAAGAGAAAGAGGGAGAGAGACAAAGATAGATGAATAGGATAATGGATAAATGTAAAGATAGATACAGAAAAAGAGCAAAAGAGGGGATAGAAATATAGTCAAGAGCAGAAGAAAAACGAAATAATAATAAGGAGGGTAAAGACTATACAGAAAATAGACAGTTAAAAAAAAATTAATAAACTTTATGAAATCTTCCCACCCCTCACCTACCCATATTTATTTGTATACCTGCAGTACTATATCTGTGAATTTGGTATGTAGGGTAGTATAGAATTTTGTTTTTCATTCACATTAATACCGTTGTAGAAATTACCATTATAGCTCTATGATCTCAGCTTTTCCAGAGTGAAGTCTGTATTTAGGAATTATTGTCGATTCCTAAACCTTAGCGCTCTTTGTTCGACATATTTTTCTAAGTATAATTATGTCCTTAATTAAAAATCATATTTACGAGGAATTTTTTTACTCAAAATCCGTAACGGTAGGTTTTTGTAATCACTTAGAACATAAATATTGTTCTAACATTCCTAGTTACGTTTCATTTAACAGTTAAAAGCAATGAATGCAGTGCAACCAGAAAGTATTTTTATTAAATTTATTCGTTAGATTCTTTATAACTTCGTTCATACGTTTCAAGGCGCAGACCTTGAACTACATGATTTGCAGGGGGTATTATTTATGCCTCTAAAAAAATCTTCATTACAATTTATTCCAATTGAATTAAAAAGTTTAAATTAATTTGCTTGACAAACGGTACTTTAGTTATTTTCTAATTCATTCTGTTTTATCGATCATCTTCAAAAATAAAAAATACAGTATTATAATACTTTCCACGTTTTCATAAAACTCATGGCTTTCTAGCAGTCTACATAGGGCACAAGGTTTTTTAAAATGTTTCGTCATATTTCTCAATCAGATTATATTTATTCCCTGTGAGCCTCTCGATCCCCCATGACCTATTTTCGGATGAATGCAAATATGTCTTTTACTTGATGTAAATTGGTAATTTATTTGCAATACCTTTAATCTTTTGGCACGACACTCTTATGGTGATAATCTTCGTAAGGTAAGCGTTTTATCAAAATATAGGACGCTATCTTGTCTCTGGGTTATTTGAATATCTATTATATTTCAAACCTGGCTAACAATATATAAGTGCTTTTGTTACAGTCATTATTATTATTAATATCACTCTTTTCATATATATTCTTTTCATTCTATTCAGATAAAATATTACCTTAAGGCTCAAAAGGAATTAATTTTTAATTAAAATACTATTCAATTGAAACGCAATTCTTTCAAATATTACACATTCTCGGCTATTGTTCGTAAAAAGAGAATTCCTCTCTAAACAAATTCTACATCTCGATTCCCTCGGACAAAGCTGTAACTGCAATCTAAAACGTATTTACTCTGCGGACAACAGTTTCTATTGAAGCCAGTGGATCCTTAATAGCGTGAAGGAAATCGAAGGCGAGTTGAAACAGAGGCGATGATGGAGTCTGTAAACGCGATCCTTCTATTGACAACGGAGAGTGGTTGATTAAATAGATATACGAGTATTGTGAAACGTATATTAGGTTTTTCGGATTGAAATAGAAGCAGGTATTGATTAAATAATGACCATGACGTTTTAAAGCATTTAGAGGAATATTTTCAAAGGTTGAAAGACCCAGGTGTCAAGTATAACAAGCAAAACAAATACAGGTAAAAAACGTTTTAAAATTTTTTTCCAGGTGAAAAAACCAATCATGGTTATCATGGCATAACTAAAATGTTATTTGAAAAGTGAATTTAGAATAAAACTAATAAGTATAATTAAACAAAATAAAATAAATGGTTGAAACTAATTTTAACTATCTAAAACTAAACAAAATAAAATTTAAATTAAACAGATTTTAAATATCATTATTAAGTTTCAGGTGGCGTAAGAAAGCGATGTCATGGTCAATAGTTGTGACATTGTCCCTTAAAACACCTTTAAACCTCCTCGAAGATCGTAACGTAAATATAAATCGGTAAACTCATCACAATCTAGCACAATGTGCTTGACTGTGATGATACCTCCACAAAACTGACATAGTGGTGGATCCTCATGTCGCATCAACCATCCATGCGTTAACAAAAAGTGGCCTATGCAAAGACGAGTAACCACCACTTCTTCCCTACGATTCGAACGAACAGATGACCTTCAGATGGTCGGACGGAATTCTTGATGTCTCTCAGCGTGTTTCCATTTACATTTTGCCATTCTTCATTCCAAACAGAGAACAGTGTATTTTTTACATTGCATACAAAATCTGATACCATCACACGTTTTGTCGATAGCACCATACTTGTAGCTAATTTTGCACCTTCATCTACTTTAGTGTTTTGGAATGTTCCGCAGCGAACAGGCACCCAGAGAAATGACACATCGACCCTTTGTAAATGGAGCTTGTGTATTATGTACAAGATGTCTCCAACTAAAGGGGTCTTAGTGTATATTTCCTGGAGAGCAGATTTGGAATCGGAACACACATCGGGGTCATAGACAGGAGTCCCCCCGTTACACTCCCTTGTAGGATGAAGGATAAGAAAAGGTAGAATCAGGCAAGAGTAAGGGAATGACATAAGGAAACATTGGTACAAGAAAAAGAAAAAATGTAACATTGTGTGGGAATGGTCGATTATCCTAACTAGACTTGTGCTCAAACGGGGTAAAAAAATCAGAAAACGAGAAAATGTTTGCATTAAGCAGTAATACAAACGTAAAAAAAACAAACAAAAAGGTTTGAGATTTACGCATTTCGAAATGTTAGGAATATAAATATTTTAAAATAGTTTTCGTTGCTAAATAAAACATTCAAAAATATAATTAACGCTATTAGCCAAAATGTTAAAACAAAAGGGGTTTTAGCAACTAAATAATAGAGCTTCGAAACTAGTTAAAAGACAATGAAGGATATTTTGTTTTAAATAATGAAAGTTACTTAATAACAAAGATAAACGTTTCGACAGTGAAGGTAGTAATAAAAACATTAAAGAATTAAGTACAAGAGAAAGAAATATACCAATTATCATAAAATATTCTAAAGTATTCCGATGTTGTGGATTTTAGGACCTAAAAACTAAAATACACACCTATTTACAAAGAAACAATAAAAACTTTAAGAGGAAAAAAATAGAATTCATATAAAAATAAGTTTACGACGAAAAATGACCTGATTTTCGCACCATCGAGTAAAAAGTAAAGCCAAATAAATTTTGTCCTATAAGAGTGGGGAATGTATAAGTTGTTTACTCCAAAAGTTTTAAAAAAAGTTTTAGAACTGTAACTAACAATGAATTATTTTCGAATCTATATTCACGTGAGAGTTTCTTTTCTGCAAGTCTTGTTTTTCGGGAATAATTCTGTATAAAGCCCTGACGACACCTTTAACGTATAATTCAGGACATTCTTGAGGGAATATAGACTAGGAATGGGAAAAGGAATTTTGTATTTGGGAGAGACAACGAGATAACCAAGACTGGAGTAAACGTCAATTCAAGGAAGTAAATAAATGATTCCGCTTCTCAAACATTGACAGGGTTACTGTAGTTCTGTGTACATTATTCAGTTAGGTCGTCAAAGTGTACTTAGAATGAGAGACATAATATGGTATAGCTACTGTTTACTTTAAAAAAGAAATTCAAAGAGGACTCGATTATAATCTAAATGTGGAAAAACAGTAAGCATTTATTAATTAATTTTCTGTCCTAGGTAAAATGTTCAATATGAAACCCGTCTTTGAAGTTTAACCTTCTTTCTTATATACATCCTATTCCGTTTAGTTGGATCCGAGTGTCGAGTAGACCCCACTAAGAAAAGGGTTACGTCATGTAATCGCCCTACTCATGTGATGTCATAATTTAACTAATCCCAAATACAAGGTGGTCATTATCCCCTTTTTTTTTTAACAGATCTAGCCTCCTTTCTTCTTTTTACGAGATGATATAAAGGATAAACACCTGCCTCTTATAACCTCTATTAGAACCTACTCTATATCTCTTCGATAAAGAGTAGTAACACCTCCCTGAATCTACTACCAGTGGGTCACTATCTCAATCCTCAATCCTGTCTTTATCCATAACTCTGGTCATAGTCATTTTGACTGATAACCTTACAAATACACAGGAGAAAATATTTCGACATTTATTATGTTTTCCTAGTATTTATAGTGCAAACCACGTAACCGTGTATTTGGCCTTGAGAGATCGCAGTAGGCGAGGTCCAGTATAAATACTTTCTTAAAAACATATTAAGGACTGTAAAACACTAACTTGCATAAGACAGTCGATATTAGATAAATTAGCTTCGGTATAAAATTACACAATTGAATTATATGTAGACATATCGGATGCAGAAGTTGTTGAAGTATTTCATATTTTCGGTGTTTATCATGTTTTCAGAAGTGGTAATACACGAAAGGCCAAATGCTTTGTTACGTGGTCTGCACTATATATTATCTTAAAAAGCCTTTTGTTCAAAATTTAACACTATAACAGAATTATTATTAAACAATATATTGACGTCCTTTTTTTTATTTCAATCAGTATAATTTTTAACTACACTTTAATTTTACCCACTGTCATTCTTTTAACGTTTTTCGTCCCCTTTCTTTTATTTATGTTGTTTCGGAAAGGTTCCCTCTCCTACACGATGCACCCCACCAGGGTAGTGAAATTCACAAACTGTATTCGACAGCACCCTAAAACACATTTTCCTTCAAATCTACGTGTTATAATAAAACCTCCCGTATTCACAAACCGTGAAGAATTTAGTAAACCATTATTTCTCTTATTCTCTTACTACTCATCTTAGGTCGAGATCTCAGGTATCGCAAAGTTGCAAATAAAAGAAGTACTTAATTCAAAACACACTTACATTGTTGCTATTGGCAGTTAACAATAGAGCTGTGTCACCGGTATTGCAGAATAAATGGAACACGGAGCCTTGTAAGGATTATATCCTGCTATTGTTACACTCAGTAAACATGTATTCATTGTAAGCATCCTGAAAGTAGAACAGAGGAGAATAAAAGATACTTCTGCTCTTAATTGTTGTCTCCTTATTGACAAGTGTTTGCGAAATAATGGAAGTTTTATAATTAAATTATATCACGTTTGCCGATATAAATACACGGCATGCAACAAAAGGAGAGCCAGACGTGTAGCTAATTTATATTTATCAATAGAAAAACTCTAATCAATAATGGTAAGGAATAGTTAAAAACGTATATGAAATTTAAATATAAACCTTATAATTGAATTTGATTTACATTTAAAAAAATTAACACAACTAGAAATTGATTTCAAAATTTGAGTTTAGCTTTTGAGTAAAGGCAGCAATGATTCAATAATAAAAATCACCAACTCGCAAACGATAATTCATTTTATTTAAAGGGTTTCAGTCGAAAGACATCCTCAAGAGTGAATATACACAAATTATAAACCTAAACTTATATAAAATCACTGATGAATGTAAATGTCGTTGGAACGATTTTAAGAAAATGTAGTATTCGTTGTTAAATAGCGGTTGTTTACTTATTTCATTATTGTAATAGAGTGATTTAAACGTAACACTGAATAGCCTTATCAAAATTAATAGTGTCAATATGAATGACAAAAATGAAAGTGGAAATGATTAAATGAGAAATTTCGTTTATATTTTGATTATTTCAAACGTTTCCTGACATATATCTTTAATTAAAAGTCCAGTGCAATATTTCCCCTTTGCCGCTCAGTAAAACCATTGATGTAAAATTTTTGTCGAGTTACTTCTTCAAAGTCTCGTTCTGAAAAACGTTCACAACGGCATTTTAAAAGCACTGCAATTAAATCATTTTTTTTACAAACCGCTATTATTTTATTATTCTCTTGAAAACATAAAAATATTTTATCAATGATCATGGACAAATGTTATACACCTTAAGTGAGAGCATATAATACTAAGATATTGGTGCATTTTTTACTGTAAAATTAAATTTTCAGTTTTAAATATATTTAAATGAAACTTAAGTTGCCAGTTTTAAAAATATTGAAACAATTAAGACAACATTAGCGTAAGATGTTTCTTGAGTTTCTAGAAATTTGAAATACATTGCTAAACGATTTTCTATACCGTAAATAAAAAGCAGTGTCATCATAAAAGTATAATGTAAATATTAAAAACTAAATTAAAAATCTAACTTTCATTTTAAGAATAATCCAAATTTAAAAAATAATTATGAATCAAAATGAAGTTTTTGTTATTATAAAGTTTTGGCAGAGAATATTATTACATTATTCACATCTGTAACCCTGTTGTTACACTGCTAAAGAAATTCGAATCACAGCTGATATGAAAAAATGAAAAAATTCCACGTTGTTCATGCAGTACAATTCCTATACTGGCCTGCTGTTAGTTTTGATTTGTCTTTTACGATGGGCATTATTTCCATAATGTAAATATTTAAATCGTTGTGAACGATCCTGACATCCAATACATCATACACACATATATTTACTTTACGTCACGAAACAAAATGAGGAAATATGTAATTTAGAGAAACGTTCGTGATGTAAAGTACAAAAATAAGATCAACCAGATTTGGTAGTTTTAGTTTTGGCATTGTTAGCAAATAGCGATTCTATTATTACTGGGATCGAAAATAGATACAATTATTCACTTTATAAATATAAAGTGATATAAAAACTGTACAAAGAAGGGAAAAAGTTAAGAAATAACTTGCCAACTCTGCTGAACATTTCAAATTTAAAAGATGCCAAGTCAGTTACTTTGTGATAGAAATAACCAATGATTTGTTTTAGCAATACTTTCTATACACGACACTCTACAATGCAATAAAATTTTACTTGTCTTTACAAAGGGCTTATAAACAGTACACTTTTGGTTTGCATCCAAATCACCCTTCAAAGTCAGCTTTACCAATTCCTAAATCTTGTCTGTTCTCAATTCAGATTGGTCAGACCTTTTCAGAAAATTGAATTCATATATGAGTTATACGTTATCCACAACATCGTTTTTCTTGTTGCTTTTACTTTTACAAGCATTTACTTGTTTTTTATTAAAAAGATTACAATATAAGTTCAGGACTCTAATGAACTGCGTATGATTATATTAAATATTCTTTTTGTTTTATGTACAACGTTTCGGTCACTTACACTATCTCATTGCCATTTTCAAAACATAAATTAAAAAATACATTTTAAAAAATGTAATAAATAATTTTAAAGCACAACCAAGGGATAAATAGTCATAACACATTGTCATAAACCCATTGTTAAGAAACATTGACTTTATGATAAATTACTTGTTGAATAAGCTTTAATATTGAGTAAAATATTATACAGGTATATTTATTTTATTGTTTTATTTATGTCTTGAAAATGGTTATAAAATAATGTGAATGGGTGAAAAGTCGAGGAAAAATGTTTAAATTAAAAAAAACAATAAATTACTAATTAATATAGCGTTTTTCAATTCTATAGCGTACTGAAACTATATAATAATTCATATAATAGTTCATATTTCTTCCAATATTAAAATCATTAAATTAATTAATATTTTTTGTTAAAACTGTTCTGGAGCTCCCTCGAGTAAAAATCTATTCTATTCTATTCCAAAGACTTGTTTTAGCAACATTCCATAGCTAAAGTAAGTAGTAACAAGTAGGTTTCAAAAAATATTTGTTTACAGTAAATATCTTATTTGCATAGTTTTCAACATCAAGCCTAAATTATCTTCTTCGACAATTGTCTTTACCTCTTAGAAATTCTCAAGCCATATGCACTTTAATTGCCTTAGATGAGTTGCTGACTCCACATCACTGACACAAGCTTTATAACTCGGAGTTCTTATTCTTCCTGGGGAAGAATTCGTTCAATCGTGTCGGCAGAATGCGATAATATTGGTTTCGCATAGCTTGTCCGAAGTACTCTAGTCGCCTTTGTTTTAGGTTATTAATAATTTAAGTTTATTTAATCATATGTGTTTTACTTTTCACTTGCTCTCCTAACTATCCATGTTTTTCTTTAAAACTCTTCTACATGTTCAAGTTTCAAAATCTTCTTATGTTTTGCTAATGATTTCACTTACCAACCTCATAACAACCAAGGAGATACTAAATACATAACATCGAAATAAACGTATCAGTTGTGGAATTGTTCATCTTTTCCGGATAGTATTCTCTTCTAAGAGTCTAGCTTGTTCAATTCTGCTACCCTTTCGTAGAACTTCCCAGTCTTTTAGCTTCATTAATAGGTAGTGAGGCGAGCGACGGAACACTCTGTGTGCAAGGAAGGTGAGATAGTTTGAGAGAAAGCTTACTCAGCTGCGTGAGAGAAAGCGTGAGTTGGGTATTGTTGTACTACCCATGCTCCTGACATTAGTTCTTTGCTGTAGAGTCTAATAATTTTCCTGCTCTGGCTGTGGATCACTTTTCTATCAACAGACTTGCTAACGTGCTAAGTAACAACGGTAGCTCAGACATCTTGAATACAACTATATAAGAGTCAAATGTTTATGGAAATATCACACAAACGACATACACTGCGACATAAAACTAAGGATTTTCTTCCGCGCATGCGCCAACTCTCATATTTGCCGTTCCCAAGAGAGTTTCAACACTCGCCTCATCATCTGTAGGCTACCTTATTTTAAGGCTATTGACTCACTATTCAACCTCATAACTTCCTCGTCTGAGATCTGATTTGATCAAGTTTTTCTAATTATACAATTTCTTAACGTTGCTTAGTACTTGTAAATTTTATTTTATTTGCAGCCATAAAATAAATATTTTTCAAACTTGGAATACAAAAACGCGAATAAAAATACACTTTGTGCTATAAAATTGTTAGGCATGTTGGTTTTGTTTATACAGTAATTTTTATTATCTTTAAAATAATAATTTTTAACAATGCATTTCGAAACAATTAACTTTGTGAAATCCTATTGGGAAAATTAGACTTTAGTTTTAAAATGATAATTTATATTAAACAATTTCAATTAAATTGCATAATTGAAGTAATTGTTGACGATGTATTTTAGCAATTTACTATGCAAATGTAGACAATTACATTATGTATATGTTAATATTGCAGGCAGTTGATTAAAGTGTAGCAATTGAAATACGTTTAAATAAACATGAGTTGAATTCGGTGGAATTTAATAAAATATAATTGTAGAATTCATAGTGTAAAATGTTCTGGTGTAGTATTTACACATGTTTAAAAAAGCTTTTGAGATGTCTTTTATAAACACCGGTCGTGTGTAAAAAAACTTTTATTAACATCAATAGAATAAAATAAAACCTCGAACAGGTAATAAACGGTTAAAAACGCGTATTAAAACGGTAACTAACATTTTTATACTTTATTAGTTATATTAAGAATATTTGTTTCACAATGGGTTTGAAGGAGTGGACACACTTTCAAGGAATTGTGTCTTTAGTGTTTTATTTTACACGATACAGGTTAGACATCAATTGGTATGCTATATTTCGTTGGTGCAAGTCCTAATGTCGTTGGTGTAGGACCGACTCTAGTAATTTTTAGCAGCTGTATTTTGCTTCTGCTTAGTGGTGGGCAATGATCATTGTTGAAAAGTGGAGATATTAATTTTCATTAAAATCTGATTAATAAGGGCGACTATTGCGAGAGGTGGCAGATAATTTCCTAAAGTAGTTCCGCGTATAGAAGATAACATCAAAGTATGATCTTTCTCCAATGGGATTTTAACAAGTCGTACCATACTAAGGCATAAAAGAGGTTAAATTATGTGGTAGTGTTTGGAAAAGGCTTAAAGTGAATGTTAGGCTTTTTTATAATGATCAATTCACGCGTTTTTAGCACTCATTGTATCTAAGAAAATATACTACTATTAGCTTTAATTATGGAAATATTTAATGGTTTACTTCATTGAAGCTAAATTTATAGCTTTTACTAGTTCTGGTTAAATAAATATCAAACGTTTTAAAAACATAAATTATTACACAATCTCTGTAATTGTTAGGTAGGTGAAATTTAATTACGCTGTCCCAGGGTCGCCATGACCAACTTCATTTCAATTTTGTTTTTACTTCAAACTGACAAATACGAAGCAATCCGCAAAAGTTTTTGCTACAGGTTGGGTAACAATTAAATTTCATCATAGATTTAATTTCAAAGCGTGACCCAATTGTAAAATGTTTGTTTATTAAAACCACTAAATCACCAATATCCCTTTCGTTAAAAAACATTACATCCCAGTTCCACGAGCGGTATTAAAAAGTTGGGAATAGATTGTCTTACTTTAGGTGGAGAGTTATGGTACCACACCATTTATTCAGCGCTTTGTTTTTCCGTTAAACCGATTAGAATGAAGGCAACTAGTAGTGTTCTGGGCAACCTTCGATGATTAACCTCCTTGATATTGTTTGCACTTACAATTATTTCAGGCTCCACGTTATAAATTTTATATTTAGTAATATTTTGTAGCATATACTAATACCACACTATAATTAAAAGGTACTTCACTAAGTGAATACGTAATAAGCAAGTAAGCCCTTACGTATTCACTTAGTTAAGTACCTTTTAATTATACTTTATTCAGTGAATTCAAGATGTAAAATGATATTGTCAATTTACTCAAGTAAAAGTAAAAGCACTGCCTTAATTTGAAAAACAAGTAATATAAATTTATTTTTAAAGTCAATACCTAACTAAATCAACAAAGAAAGTTTTATTTTGGTTTTTTTAAATTGTTTTAATTACAATTAATATAAATATGTATATATAACTTACATATGTCACAATAACAATATTAAGTGAAAAATAGAAAGCCAATTTCCTTGCAATTTTCCATTTCCTTTCTATGTATAGTGTTGGACTATTATTTTTGCTTGTTACTATTTATACGCTTTTTTCCTCGCTTATATTGTGATGCAGTTTCTTTTCGCACTGTCGTTTGTGAAGCAAGGTTCGATACCGTTAATCCAGTTTGTTCATTTTATTCTTTTCATTTATTTTTAATCCTAGAGCATTATTTATGATATTGTTTGGTAACCATGGTAACAATTTAACGTTATACAATGGAGTCTTCGACGACAACCAGATGGGAGCAAAAGAAAAATGTATATACATCTTTTACAATTACACTTCTGGCTATGGGAAAGTAGGCTCAGTACTAATGCGCTAGACTTCGAACATGAAGATACTCAGCTCGAATAGCCTAAAATCCCAAATCTTTAATTTTGCTCAAGCTAAGGCAGTAAAAGTAAAAGTAGAAATATTTATCTCAGATCAGCCTGTCTGAATGCATTCAAACTCCAGCTGACCTTTAGCGTGTTTAACCTTTACTACAAAGGTAATTGGTCTATAAACCAAACAAAGCAAACTTTAATATTTTAAAATTTTAATACAAACAAAACCTCTACAAATTTTAAAGTAAATTGATATATATATATGTGTGTGTGTGTGTGTGTGTGTGTGTGTGTGTGTAGGGGGGGTGTTTGAGTGCGCGCGCGTGTGTGTGTTGAAACTACAATTAGATAATAATAATAACATATATTGATATGTATATCGGTACTACAACCCCCGGTCAGTGATGGCCGATGATGGAGATACTACCATTCTTTGAAAGTTAAGTCGCATAAATATCAAGTAAGATTCTTGTTTAAGTACATATAGTGAAAGTGATAAGTTAATACAAGAAAACAGTGTTGTAAAACCTAGAAACCTAGAAAAACTATATATATATATATATATATATATATATATATATATATATATATATATGGTGAAATAAAATAATTTTCATAAACAAGAATATACGATTATTACTTCATTTTATTGTTGATTGAAGCTTTTCGCTAATTTACATTATTAGCATTTTCAAAATTTATAAATCACTGTTCAGTTATGTGACTAGAGTAAGACTGGAACTAGAGTGGAACAGTCTTACTCTAGTCACATAACTGAACACTGATTTATAAATTTTGAAAATGCTAATAATGTAAATTAGCGAAAAGCTTCAATCAACAATAAAATGAAGTAATAATCGTATATTCTTGTTTATGAAAATTATTTTATTTCACCATACATATTCAACAAGAAAAAATAATTCATCTAAGTTTTACAATATATATATATATATGTCTGAAAACTGAGAAGAATACATATCCGCTATATGAGTAAAGAATATTATCACAGCCTTACTTATTCTTTGGAAGATCCATTATTAAAGATATATTTTCTGCACGAATCTCAATCTCTAACATCATACAATTGATATTTGGTCGATAAGAATGCCTTGCAGGGAGTCGTCTTTTAAGTATATTGATAAACCCATTTTGACGTTCATTCAATAAGATAGTGCGAGCTTGTGATTCTTTTTGACAATAAACATTTTTTTAAATTGAAGTTTTTGATAGTTCTGACCAACTTTGAGAACATTTTTATATTATTGTAATTATATAAAGCGCTTGAAAACTCTACAAGCGCAGGAAGGAGGCTCGAGAGAATAGGGGTAGGGGGGTATACCGGTGACGTCTGTTTGTAAGGCTCTTAAACAATTAGAAATTTTCTAGTGGTAGATTTCTAAAACTATCAAACAGAAAATACGACAGTACCAAAAACTCGCATGATATCAATAATTTTTGCTTTGTGGTTGTCGGGTGTATAATACCATTGTACAGTTTGATTAAAGTAAGTCTATATATATATATATATATATATATATATATATATATATATATATATATATATATATATATATATATATATACTAAAGGCTCAGACTTTAAAACATGCATTTTTTCTAAAACTTTGTGGCTTTATGAGATTACGAAAAACATTTGCTTATTTTAGGTTCAAATATCCATTGTATGACCTAAATTACAACCGCCTGAACTATGCTTTAAGAGCGACTACACTACAGAGCAATGTAGCAGTCCACACCATTAAAAGGAGTTTAATAAACAGAGGTCTATCTGTTGGCTTTTATAACTAACGGGATAAACACACATTCAACATGTTAGTTTTGTTTCGTGGGGAAATCACTATATAAATATTTGTCTTGCCTCAGTTTGCCGCGTCCCATGCTTTCGATCTAATTCCTTTCATCTTCTCTCGTTCTACTTAATGCTTCTTCTTGAAGTTTTATTTCCATACGATGCAATTTAAAGCCGTCACTTCCTAAGGGTAACATGTATAGTGCGAACGCTTGGCAAGGGGTGAGTGACTCACATCCCCGACATAACTCAACAGCTGCTCTACCCATTGTCATGGCAAAAGCGAGAAATATAGCGTTATCATCTATTCATATTTTGGCGTGATTACTCCCAGATTCATTCTCTACGGAGATCGAATCTTCTACAAAGAGATACTTTCTGGAGAGATCAAAGCCTCTTTTAAATTAAAACGGTCTAAATTCTCTAATTAAAAATGTCTGTATAAATCTTTGTCAACGCTGATTTTCAATCTATTCCCTCATACTTCCCAAAGCCAAACAAATATTCACGGTTATTAATATTGTAATTTTTTCACTAAACGCGCGCGCGTGCGTTTAAAAATTTATAATTGATTTTGTTTTAATGCATTTGGTTCACCTGTTATGGAATATACAAAAAAGAGAATTATTGAAGGGTAGTCCTATGGTAAGGAGCAGAGATAGACGTTTCATCATCAGAAGTAGATCTATTGAAGTAGAACACTAGTTTTGGTAGTGGATCGGGTTCATTAGAAGAGTCTATCTATTAAAAACCCGTAAAGAGAGAGTAAATATATAATAGGTTAAATTAAGTAGGTAATATTTTGTTACGAGTAGAAATGAAGTGAGGCTTGAGCGGTTACAAGCATTTACCTGTGAATTTTCCTGTTTTACTGTATTTAAGAAATAATGAAGTGTAAGTCTTTTCTCTCTTTCTTTCTCTCACACTCTCTATTTCTAACACTACAATATATTTCTTTGTTGGCGCGTTAGTGTTTGGAATATGTGTTCGGAATATGAGTTGGCTATGTATGAATGTGTACATATAGTAATTTCTTACGCATATATTTATAGACATGTATTTATTTATCTATGTATAAATCACTCAATCAGTCTATTAATAGGAAATATATAGAAAGATAGATAGATAAATGTTAGTTAAACTCGTACGATAGTAAGACCGGTAAGAGAGAGAGAGAGAGAGAGAGAGAGAGAGAGAGAGAGAGAGAGAGAGATACAGCTAGATAGGTAGAGAGAAAGAGGTAGATAGATGGAAAGAAAGATAGATAGATAGATAAATATTAGTTAGACTCGTACGAGAGTAAGACCGGTAATAGAGAGAAAGAGATAGATAGATAGACAGCTAGATAGGTAGAGAGAAAGAGGTAGATAGATAGAAAGAAAGATAGATAGATAGATAAATATTAGTTAGACTCGTACGAGAGTAAGACCGGTAATAGAGAGAAAGAGATAGATAGATAGACAGCTAGATAGGTAGAGAGAAAGAGGTAGATAGATAGAAAGAAAGATAGATAGATAGATAAATATTAGTTAGACTCGTACGAGAGTAAGACCGGTAATAGAGAGAAAGAGATAGATAGATATACAGCTAGATAGGTAGAGAGAAAGAGGTAGATAGATAGAAAGAAAGATAGATAGATAGATAAATATTAGTTAGACTCGTACGAGAGTAAGACCGGTAATAGAGAGAAAGAGATAGATAGATAGACAGCTAGATAGGTAGAGAGAAAGAGGTAGATAGATAGAAAGAAAGATAGATAGATAGATAAATATTAGATAGACTCGTACGAGAGTAAGACCGGTAATAGAGAGAAAGAGATAGATAGATAGACAGCTAGATAGGTAGAGAGAAAGAGGTAGATAGATAGAAAGATAGATAGATAAATGTTAGTTAGACTCGTACGAGTGTAAGACCGGAGAGAGGAAAAGAGATAGATAGATAGACAGCTAGATAGGTAGAGAGAAAGACGTAGATAGATAGAAAGAAAGATAAATGATAGATAGATAGTCGAGAGAGAGAGAAAGAGAGAGAGAGAGAGAGAGAGAGGGGGGAGAAGAAAGGGAGAGACAGAGGTAGACAGACTAATAGACATATCTACCTATGATAAATGTTGATACTTTCAAAAGACAGCACATAAAAAATAAGAAATATTTTCAAACATTCTTAAACTTATAAAGAAATTTGAAAAAATATTGTTTTATTTTAGTCAATTTCAACAATACGTGGATATTTACATAACAAATAAAGTTTTCTGTTCCAAATTTATAACTGTACCTACCTTCATAGAATTGTCCTTGAAATTTAATTGTGTTTTTTTTTCTTTCATCATAGACATTATTTTTATGTGAGCTGTAAATTAACTGTAGACAGAAAATTGGTGATTGCTATACTCTTTCATTTTTTTCAAACGTTAATAAATTGTTGGTGACTTACAGAAATAATTTTTACTAAAACCTGTAACAAATTTAAATGTTTGTTATAGTTTCTTGAGTCACCTTTTTGAGGTAAAATATTTATTTACAATTTCATCAGAATTTTAAAAACATTTTAAAATCAAGAAATAGGCAGGTTACGCTGAACAACTCACTTCCTAAACGTAAAGTCTTTGTTAGGAAAGAGAGTGAGGTAAATCTGTTGAAGAAAGAGTAATAGCTACACATTTAGAAAAGTATTGCTCATTTCTGCAAACGTTAAAGTCACTGAGTTGAAAATGCCAACTGTTACAGCAAGGCCATTCGTGTAGAAGTGTGTGCTCATACGGTAAGCGACGGCAGTCAACTTGTGAACTGCTCCGAGAAAATAAATCAAATGCATGATCATTTGGCGTTTTCATACAAGCAATTAAGTGAGCAATTTTACAACTTTAAGATCTCTTCTACATAAATATTGATATATTTTTATAAGAACTTCTTAGTTGTTGAGTTGAAGATATTATTTTCAAATGTATAAGTTTTTTTCAAGTGTGATAATGTAAAAATGACTAGGCAGAATATAGAACAATCACCAGGAGAATATAGAATGTGATATCTTCTCTTGAGCATTTAACATTCAGAATTGCAAGAAAATTTCGCTTCTTAAAATATAATTGATAAAGCTAACATTTTCCGTCTTTGCTTAAAGTTTAAATGGAGGTTATGTTTAATTTATCCCCCAAATGAAATGTTCTATATTCAGATTAATTATCCTAATTAAATATGTGACAACGTATGAGATCATACAACCTTATTCACAATCTTTATTCAGAAAAGTTATGTTACTATCTGACCTGAACATTAACCATATGTTAAAATGCTTGTCTAAGGATAAAATATAAAATCTCCAAATACGTGACCGGCGAATATTGGTAACTAATATAGTGACGTCTGAAAGACTTTAATTCAAGTTATTTATTAAGTCATTTTATGAACTTGTGAGATTTGTGTCCGTGATTAGACTATCGCTGAGGTTTTCACGTTTACAAATTCACAACTTGCCGAATGAAAAAAATTCTAAGACAAACGTTTTCTATTCATTAGGCGATGTTAAGCAATGTATACGATCGAAGTGTTTTGCAAATAAGAAGCTGTTATAACGGAATCGATCTAGAAAATTGAATCTCCAAATATTAACTATTAATAATATAGTATAGTGTATATATATGTATGAATCGGTAAAAGGTAATTTTTTAAATGAAAAAAAAATGAATAATTTAAATGAGAACTTATAACTTTTCAATTCCTTCTATAGTTAACACTCTCCTTATACATACCTTTTCAAATTTTCCATCGTTAATAAAATACCTTATATTCCTCCACTCAAGTTCAAATATATGCTTTTAAACTCCTTGCGGATGGCATTAGTTGTTTAAACCGTTTTTTCCTATAATAACTCATTATTTAAATTTATAAATTCATCAGTTTTAGTTTTATGTGGGAGAAAAACCTTTCACAAAAGGAGCAAGTTATGCAATATAGTTATTTCGTCCCATTTCTGTTAAATTATGTGATAACCTAGGATTCATAAAACAGCCGATTTTATGTTATATGTTATGTAAAAGAACAGATGTTTCAGCGCATAGGTTATGTTACTTTATTTATATTATTTGTAATTATTAATTAAAAAGTACCAAAAATAAAATTTTTCTCTGTTGACATAAGGAATGACTTTTAAAATTGTTATATGTAGACCCTATTACTTGTCTTAATATTTATTAATTCCAAGATAACCGACGATTTTATCATTAAAAATAAGAATTTATAAATTTATATTTAATAATATCTTAGCAACAATAGCGTTTTTTTGTTTACAATCACTAACGACATAGCTTTACTAGCTATAATATAGGGAAACGTACACCATGCCGTTTTAAATATGTTTAATTTGTTTACATGTTCTACATTTAACAAGAAATCAAATAATTTTAAATATGAATTGTAGCCAAACGTTTTAAATATTTTGTCAATCTGTGCCTAAAGAATCTGTTGTATCGCATCTCGATTGTGTCCCTAGTAATTAATCTCAGTCAAGCGATGAATAGGGGATGACTGAGAAATATTTCTCTATTTTGCTGCCTGAATATGTTAAGGTATGTGAACGATTCGCGCACTGCGTGCATTCTTCGATGCGTATAATTTAATATTAAGGACATATAAAAACAGCCTGTACGAAAATACAAACATTTTTAAAAATGTTTCGATTACGTAGGCAGTGTAAATATTTTTGGCTAACATTTTCCACCGTTGTCTTTTTGTTCAATCTGTAACCTGCAATTATCTGGATTACTCTTGATTCACTTTCAGTCTTTAGAAAATAAGGAATCTCCCTTTCTGTATAATGGATCTTTCTTTCTGTATAATGGATCCCCCTTTCTGTATAATGGATCTTCCTTTCGGTATAATGGATCTCCCTTTCTGTATAATGGATCTCCTTTTCTGTATAATGGATTTCCCTTTCTGTATAATGATCTCCCTTTCTATATAATCAATCTCCTTTTCTGTATAATGGATCTCGCTTTCTGTGTAATGGATCTCCTTTTCTGTATAATGGATCTCCCTTTCTGTATAATGGATCTTCCTTTAGGTATAATGGATCTCCCTTTCTGTATAATGGATCTCCCTTTCTGTATAATGGATCTTCCTTTCGGTATAATGGATCTCCCTTTCTGTATAATGGATCTCCCTTTCTGTATAATGGATTTCCCTTTCTGTATAATGGATCTCCCTTTCTGTATAATGGATCTCCCTTTCTGTATAATGGATTTCCCTTTCTGTATAATGGATTTCCCTTTCTGTATAATGGATCTCCCTTTCTGTATAATGGATCTCCCTTTCTGTATAATGGATTTCCCTTTCTGTATAATGATCTCCCTTGCTATATAATCGATCTCCTTTTCTGGATAATGGATCTCCCTTTCTGTATCTAATGGTATGTCAAAGAATGCACTTTTGTAAGACAGCCGTCATACTATTTCTCTACGCTTTCTAATTTCGATCAATAAAATATTTTGTTTTTTTTCTACCCTTATTGTTTTTACAAAAAAGGAAGAAATTAGTATGGACCGACGGCGGTTCTACGGTACTGTGAAAAGTAGTTGTGCAGTATGAGAAACTAAGGCACACAAAATGCACACATCCTATGTTTTTATCGCCTCATAAATAATAATGTTTCGTAAATGGTAATTTGTTCTTTCTTCGTAAACCATTTACTGAGTTATATTGATGATGAAGTATCATAAAGAGCATATATAAATCACATCATAAACATGAAATATGACTTTTGTATGCAGGTTTTACTCTAACTGGTGTTAACATCAGAGAACAAGATATTAATGCCCGCTTTAATTAGAATTTGCTCAGTGATCACAACCCTTTATCATGTGCCAAGTGGGGTACCTTTATCATGTGCCAAGTGGGATACCTTTATCATGTGCCAAGTGGGATACCTTTATCATGTGCCAAGTGGGGTACCTTTATCATGTGCCAAGTGGGATACATTTATCATGTGCCAAGTGGGATACCTTTATCATGTGCCAAGTGGGGTACCTTTATCATGTGCCAAGTGGGGTACCTTTATCATGTGCCAAGTGGTGTACCTTTATCATGTGCCAAGTGGGATACCTTTATCATGTGCCAAGTGGGATACCTTTATCATGTGCCAAGTGGGATACCTTTATCATGTGCCAAGTGGGGTACCTTTATCATGTGCCAAGTGGGATACCTTTATCATGTGCCAAGTGGGGTACCTTTATCATGTGCCAAGTGGGGTACCTTTATCATGTGCCAAGTGGGATACCTTTATCATGTGCCAAGTGGGATACCTTTATCATGTGCCAAGTGGGGTACCTTTATCATGTGCCAAGTGGGATACATTTATCATGTGCCAAGTGGGATACCTTTATCATGTGCCAAGTGGGGTACCTTTATCATGTGCCAAGTGGGATACATTTATCATGTGCCAAGTGGGATACCTTTATCATGTGCCAAGTGGGATACCTTTATCATGTGCCAAGTGGGATACCTTTATCATGTGCCAAGTGGGGTACCTTTATCATGTGCCAAGTGGGATACCTTTATCATGTGCCAAGTGGGGTACCTTTATCATGTGCCAAGTGGGATACCTTTATCATGTGCCAAGTGGGATACATTTATCATGTGCCAAGTGGGATACCTTTATCATGCGCCAAGTGGGATACCTTTATCATGTGCCAAGTGGGATACCTTTATCATGTGCCAAGTGGGATACCTTTATCATGTGCCAAGTGGGATACCTTAAACCTGTATTGTCATGAACCCTGTATTCTCTATCAAAAGCCTAAGAGAAAGTGTACTGAATTCTTTCAATAACAGAAAAGTGTAATTTAATATCTGGTAATAACTATTAAATTTTTATATAGGCGAATGACAGATCACAAACAATTAATTCATGCTTTTTTAACTCAAAGTTTCCAATTTCTTTCCGAAATTCCTTTTCAAGAGGTCGTTTTTATTAAACCAATGTGCAACATAGCCTACATAAAACATCATAAAAATCAACGATACAAAACTCTTATTAAATATTCTCATTTACAAATCAAATTTTTACCACATTAAAACAGACAAATCACAGATACATACACTAACTCATCACATTATTAATAAGAAATTCAACACTTTAAATTTTAAACAATACAATCCATATAATATGTACAATACCCCGAGTGATCAAAAACCCTACAAAGATGTTAAATTTCAGTTATATTTTTACTTCTATAGATTCATTTATATACCGGAGCGTTGTATCTGCAAAACTCATCTTTTTCTAATCTCTTTCCTTATGTAAAACGTCTATATTATCCCAGTTCTTTTGATGTTCATTATTCGTGGAAATGTGGTATATAAAAAAACAAAAACAAGGCAGAATTGCATTGAGTAAAATGACAGAATTAAATGTTTTTCTATCTGCATATGAACCTTTAGTAGTGAAAATTTAAGTGAAATTTAACATCTTTGTAGGTTTTTTAATCACTCAGGGTATTGTACATATTATATTGATTGTGTTGTTTAAAATTTAAAGTGTTAACTCTGTTATTAAAGAATGATGACTTAGTGTATGTATCTGTGATTTGTCGGTTTTATTGTGATAAAAATTATACTTTTAAATGGGAATATTTAATAAGAGTTTTGTATTGTTGATTTTTATTATGTTTTATGTAAGGTATGCTGCACATTGGTTTAATTAAAGCAAGCTCTTGAAAAGAAATTTCGGAAAGAAATTCGAAACTTTCAGTGTTAAAAAAGCATGAATTAATTGTCTGTGATCTGTCATTAACCTGTATACAAAAATAACAGAAAACAATTTTGCCCTTTGAGAAAAACAGAAATTATTCATTCATATCTCAGAGCTATAGTGTTTGTACATTAGGAGAGTAAAACGCTCATCAGATTTATAGTAATAATTCAAATAAAACAAATTTAAATTAATACAAATTGACTTACAGAAACAAACACACACTAGGTCTCTAAATGCCTGCATATGCTTTGTATTCTTTAAAAATATGTATTGCCTTAAATAAACCACCTGATAAATCTGAATGCACTACGTTTAGAATAAAATCTTTTGAAATACCATCGAGTCAAAAGAGATATCAAAAGAAGTGAGTGTATGTACCGTAGGAAATGTTGCTTACACCTAGGTTCACAGGCCTAAGTGACGGATTAAAGGTAAAAAGAAGGATACTATCCTACAGAAGCAGACATTTAAAAGTTAGTTCTAAACACAATGAGCGGTTTTAAAAGTTAACCTTGTGAAAATAAATCTGAATAAATTTTGGATTTGCTTATCGATAGTGTTTATAACCACATTAAACCACATTAAAACTTTGCTGTACCAGTAATTTGAAAGTTTCAACTTTACTAATCTGAAGGTTAGATTTGCTGAGGTTTCAGATATTTAATATTTTACTCATAAAAACTATAAATGATTTTGACCTGAACATAAGGGCATCATTAGGGGAGTAAATCAGACAAACGAGTACTAATAACAAAATGTTTGGTCGCAGTAAATCGTATTCTCTAAGTTTCCCTTTGTTAGTGACTATCCATTAGTAACAAAAAATACATTTTTCCCGTTGGGCAAACAGGTCGCAGTTTCAAACAAAGGGTCGACGAACACAAACAAAAAACCAACTCAGCATTTTACAATCACAAAAAATAAACAAGACACAAATGCACAAACATTTACCATAACCTAGAAACCTTACACATCAACAAAAAAGACCACACCTCAAGACACTAGAACAATACGATATTTATAACACACTAAAACACAAAGTACAAACATATTAAACAAACAAACCTAATACAAATCACACATACTCTGATACTATCGAAAACCTGCTTTTAAAACCGTCACCGCTTAACCTAGCAACTTCAAGCAGAAGAAACATAAAGATCGCCACATCGACAACGTTCTGTCTCAGTAAGGTTTTACAAATTTACAAAGTTTAAAGTTCGAATAGTTATGAACTAATGTTAAATTGATTAATTAAGCTTCACCGAACGTAATGGACTACAAAATTCAAGAGAAAAAATACAATGTTGTTACTATATGATTGAGAAAAATGTGTTGCCGAAACGCGTATGAGGGTTATTCGTGTTTTTATTGCAATGCACCGGTTTATTTTCGGCTTACTTTCAGTGTAACAAAATCTGATTGTAGCCTAATATAGATAAACGTTATTTATTTTAAATTAATACAACGATAAATATTATTAAAAAAAACCATCCAATTTTGGTAGAAGAGTTTATTCCAGTTTTTATAAAAGGTAATTTAATTATAATTAGTAAAAAAATCCTACTAAGTAAAATTTCCTAGGTGTAAAAAAGGATAGAAAAATTGGACTCATAAATAACTTGTAATAAACTGCAAGGGCTCGAGTAAATTGTACTGGGATCTAACGTTTTTTAAGATTCCCTTTTTATTTTAAATTAAGAATTAAATTAATAAACAATTCAAATTATCACTTTAACTTCAAGATAGGAAGATTTTTAGTAGCTACTGGAGTCAATATTTCTAATATTTTTGCTTTAAGAAGTAACGCTTTTTGTAATTAAAGATATTATGATATTTTTATAGTAAAAACGATTAAGAAGTTCAAGTCTTTGAATAATTAAAAAGTTTCAGTTAAAACACAAGGGCAAAATGCTAAAGAAATACAAATCAACTAAATAAAGAAATGTATATATCCAGCCAGAGTACTTTACGAGTGTTACACACGTGTTCTCTTACTAAAGAATAGTTTTGTTCCTTTTAGCTTAGCCATGTGTTTAATTAGTTTTTTTTTCATAATTTGCTTGTTATGAATTTATTATTTCCTTTAGGTATGTTTGTATTTCGTGCATCTTTTAAAATTTTCTTTCCGTAATAATTAAAATCACTTCAATATATCATTACATCGATCTGATACTGAAGCAACTAGATTAGGTAAAGCACTAGCTTTATAGACAGAAACTTTAAAACAGCTGTCACAAACGTAGCCGTATAACGGCGGCAGTAAAGTTTTTGTCAACTGTTATGTAGCATGTACTTCTGTCAGTACACGAGTAATGGTAGTTTCAAAGTACTTTCCTGACAATAAAACTCACTCAAACTACTTTCGTTAGGCAAGCTCCAGGTGACAAGCTTTAATGCATATTTACGTCGGCTTTTATAAAAATTTCAAAGCGTTTCACCTTATACTTGTACATTCATTGTATTTATTCCTGCATCCTGAAACAGTTTAACCCTATTATGATTCATAATTACTCTTGGAGAGAGAGAGAGAGAGAGAGAGAGAGAGAGAGAGAGAGAGGTGTTTACCTTTAAAGTACTTTGTGTTTTTAATTATCTTGCTTCTGTTTCTTTCAGTTTGCTTATTGCGTTTAACGTAGTTTCCAGTTATACAAGTATTTAGGTACTTTTTTTGGTTTCAGTTATAAAGTTGAACTATAAGTCATTTCCTTTACAGGGGTTTGGTCTTTATTTTAGAATAAAGAAGTAATTATGGAAAGGCAATTATTGTAATTATGAATAACTATAGGTATTTTACTATCTGTGTATGACTCTACGCTCGAATTTCTTATAGAAAAATGTTAGGGTTGAATAGGTTTATATTTTGTTCCTAAATATAGATTTCAGTATAGAGTAATGTATGGAATAAAAGTTTTCATGTTTAATATTTTATTACACAATAAGTCCTACTCAACAAAACCTGATTTCTTAAAAAAACCTGTACGATATTACAGAGTTACTAAATATAATTAGCAAACAAATTTTAATAACAAATAATTGTAAGACGTTCAAAACAACTCGTCTCTGATACTAAATTTTATTATTTTGGATATATTGTCTTGAAATTATTTTATATCATATGATCAAATTTAAATCCAATTCTCTTATAAGTGCACAATAGTCGACGTTTTTTAAAATTTTAAAAAAGAAATAATTACTGTAGATGAAGATGTTTCGACTCTTTCAGACAGATTGAATCGACAGGTTAGAAGATAAATGAATGGAAAGGGGAAATGGATAGATATGTACAGTATATACATTGGCCCATATATAAATACATTATGTAGAAGGAGAAACAAACAGATGGAGAGTAGGAGAGAGAGATGAGAGAGACTGAGCAGAGAGACAGAGGTAGATAGAGAGATAGATAGATAGATAGATAGATAGATAGGGAGAGAGAGAGAGAGAGAGAGAGAGAGAGCGAGAGAGAAAGAGAGGGCTGAGATCGGTAGGGAGGACAGGGGGAGGAGAAAAATAAAGAAATATATAATTAGAAAAAAGACATACTGGGAGAATTTACAGCTGATAAATTTCAATACAAAACAAAACTGGGCTATAAATCTACATCAATTGACTTTTCACAGAATTGGTAAAGCGACCACCACGAAGCATGACTTTAAGACTAAATTGCATGAAATATGATGGAATATGAGCAAATGTTGAAAGCTAAAGCAAATTTCTAATACCTATAAAATGAGTATTAAATTAGGTTAAAAAGAGGAATTTCCAGTTATCAATAAAAATGCACAAATCTAAACGTTTCTTGGGTTCGTTGATTATAAATCGCTGCTTATGTTTAGGTTTGAGATCCATTTTTATCCAGCCAATGCTGACTTTATTTGGCTCTAATCTAGCCTAATCTATGAAGACAGTTTGATAAGACATTACTAAATAGTATCCAAAACAGAAGGGTTGCCAATATTTTAAATTCACCAAAAAAATAGAATTAATAGACCAAACAGAAATAGGTACTTTTTTCCTCAATGGCAAAAGCCTTGTTCTAGGTCGCAGAAAGTAGAGTGAATTTACCTTTATAAAACACCTGCTCGTATCTGGTTTGTAACTTTGTCGAATGTATGACGTGCACAGATTGGTCAAACTCTTACATGATAACAAATTTATGTGGACAATTTACCCATCTACTGAGTGTTTGCACTTATTTCTCTAGCAATGAATTGAGATCCTAAAATGAAATACTGTGAAAAATAAAAAAATAAGTGATTTGTGTCATTTAGTTTTTTCATCGCCACATTCTGTGATATTAGATGAGTTAGAAAGAGTTAGGTGCGTTTAGGCCCTTTATTGCCAAACTGTGTGACATTAGATCGATTAGAAAGTCGGTATTTAGTTGGCCCACTCTTAAACTCTGGTACATTAAATCAATTAGAAAGTCGGTATTTAGTAGGCTCATTGCCAAACTCAAGTACATTAAATTAATTAGAAAGTCGATATTTAGTAAGCTCTTTGCCAAACTTTGATACATCAAATTAATTAGAAAGTCAGTATTTAGTAGGCCCATGCCTACTACATTCAATACTGAAGACTGTAATCATTTGTCTCATTGTCACAAGTTATGACATTAGACCAATTAGAAAGTCGACATTTAGTTGCCTCATCGCCAAACGAATTTTATTAATAGCTTTCATGACTTTCTAAGCTGTTTTATAAAATACAGAAAAATAATTGTAGAGATTAAAAATAAAGTTTAACTTTTTACCAATTTTATTTTAGCCGGAGCTTTAGTCCTCGTTTCCTTTTTTATGTATAATTGTTAAATATATTTATTCACAGTAAATTTGACTAATGAAATGTTTTCGCATTCGAAGGCAATATTTATCCTGCTTTTTCAAAGGATTTATTGAAATGATGTTTACTGAACAAAGGGCGTATTGACCTATTTACGGAGGGTTAACGTGAAATGGTTTCGGTCGGAAACAAGTTAATGTTTACACACGCCAACATAAAAGTTATGAAATGATGCAGTATAAACAATATACCATTAAAAACAAGTAATTTGATATGAAATAATGGATATGAAACTAAGCTAAGCTTTCATCAGATATTTGTTATATATTTATATATTTTAATTTCAATTGTTTAAAAAAATATAGACAAATATCAATATTGCCTGAGGACAATACACACACCCGCGTGGCAGTGCACACACACACACACACACACACACAGACAGACACACACGCGTATGCACTCTCTCTGTCTCTCTCTCACACACACACACACACACACACACACACACACACACACACACACACACACACACACACACACACACACACACACACACACACACACACACACACACACAGACACACACACAGACACACACACACACACACACACACACACACACACACACACACACACACACATAGTTATTCTTTTCACTATGTTCTGTTTATGGTAAATTCCTAGTTCTAGATTCACAGTTTGTTAGTTGTTTATACGAATCTTTCATTTAATAAAAGCCCGGAAAGCGGCTAACACTTATCTATGAGACTGTCAAAGTATATATTTACTTCAGATAAGAGATTATACTCATAGTAGCCAGGTCTTTAGCGTAAATATCACTTCTGGTAGTGCAATGCGTCTTCCAACTATATTATCAGCGATGCCACAATGCGTAAGTATGTAAAAGCGATACGATTACATACCAGTGAGCAAAGTATATATTTACTTCAGATAAGAGATTATACTCATAGTAGCCAGGTCTTTAGCGTAAATATCACTTCTGGTAGTGCAAAGCGTCTTCCAACTATATTATCAGCGATGCCACAATGCGAAAGTATGTAACAGCGATACGATTACATACCAGTGAGAAAAGTATATATTTACTTCAGATAAGAGATTATACTCATAGTAGCCAGGTCTTTAGCGTAAATATCACTTCTGGTAGTGCAATGCGTCTTCCAACTATATTATCAGCGATGCCACAATGCGAAAGTATGTAACAGCGATACGATTACATACCAGTGAGAAAAGTATATATTTACTTCAGATAAGAGATTATACTCATAGTAGCCAGGTCTTTAGCGTAAATATCACTTCTGGTAGTGCAATGCGTCTTCCAACTATATTATCAGCGATGCCACAATGCGAAAGTATGTAACAGCGATACGATTACATACCAGTGAGAAAAGTATATATTTACTTCAGATAAGAGATTACACTCATAGTAGCCAGGTCTTTAGCGTAAATATCACTTCTGGTAGTGCAATGCGTCTTCCAACTATATTATCAGCGATGCCACAATGCGAAAGTATGTAACAGCGATACGATTTCATACCAGTGAGCAAAGTATATATTTACTTTAGATAAGAGATTATACTCATAGTAGCCAGGTCTTTAGCTTAAATATCACTTCTGGTAGTGCAATGCGTCTTCCAACTATATTATCAGCGATGCCACAATGCGTAAGTATGTAACAGCGATACAATTACATATCAGTGAGCAAAGTATATATTTACTACAGATAAGAGATTATACTCATAGTAGCCAGGTCTTTAGCTTAAATATCACTTCTGGTAGTGCAAAGCGTCTTCCAACTATATTATCAGCGATGCCACAATGCGAAAGTATGTAACAGCGATACAATTACATACCAGTGAGCAAAGTATATATTTACTTCAGATAAGAGATTATACTCATAGTAGCCAGGTCTTTAGCTTAAATATCACTTCTGGTAGTGCAAAGCGTCTTCCAACTATATTATCAGCGATGCCACAATGCGTAAGTATGTAACAGCGATACGATTACATACCAGTGAGCAAAGTATATATTTACTACAGATAAGAGATTATACTCATAGTAGCCAGGTCTTTAGCTTAAATATCACTTCTGGTAGTGCAAAGCGTCTTCCAACTATATTATCAGCGATGCCACAATGCGTAAGTATGTAACAGCGATACAATTACATACCAGTGAGAAAAGTATATATTTACTTCAGATAAGAGATTATACTCATAGTAGCCAGGTCTTTAGCTTAAATATCACTTCTGGTAGTGCAATGCGTCTTCCAACTATATTATCAGCGATGCCACAATGCGAAAGTATGTAACAGCGATACGATTACATACCAGTGAGCAAAGTATATATTTACTTCAGATAAGAGATTATACTCATAGTAGCCAGGTCTTTAGCTTAAATATCACTTCTGGTAGTACAATGCGTCTTCCAACTATATTATCAGCGATGCCACAATGCGTAAGTATGTAACAGCGATACGATTACATACCAGTGAGCAAAGTATATATTACACGTTATAATTCGATATAATTTTGTCATCTTTTCTTTGTATTTTATCTATGAAATAAATAAATACATTCTATTTATGCAATATTTTATTCATTCTTTAATACCGTATTTTAACAAAGCGGTACTTATTCCAGTCTGGCAGCTCTATAGTCTCTTTCAACGCTTGATTTTTATTCATGCTCAATTTTAATAATTAATATAATATTTTTAAAAAAGTGGATCTGTTTTACTCATAAACTGAAAATGTGCTACTCATAAGGTGAAATAATTATAAATAAGACTAATCACGCAAATACTACGTTTAGGCAGATTACTAAATGTGAATGAAATATTGAACGCTCTTATACAGTCATGTATCACATTTTCGTCCCCACTATCCTATGTTTTTAGAAAAAATAAGAATATGTTAAGCTAGGAAATAATGGCAGTATCGGTACTTGATGTAAGTGAATTGTTTTAAGATTTTCAGAAAGTGACAGCGTAGGTCTAATTATTTTTTATGATAAATGATTCAGAAAAATAAAAAGATAAATGTATAAGAAAGGTTTTAAAAGCTATTTCGTTAAGTACCAGCTTTCTATACCTAATCGATATTGGGAAACAAATATACACAGTGTTGCGTAAAGATTTTAGGCATACGGAGATAAAACATGAGACCATCACAATAACATTAAAAGTTTGCAAAAACTCAAGAATAGCTTTACTTAACAACACACACAAAACGTTTAAACAATCATAATTTGTTTTTTATTTTGACGTTTTAAATTTATTGGCGTCAGAAGGAAATTTTATTATTTACCTATGCTTATGCTCTATATGCGAAGCGAGTATATTTTTTTGCCTGAGATTGATTACGACTAGAAAATGATAAATAGTACTTTTTCAAAGTAATGTTCCATTATATTTATAACTAAAATTACATTTACTAAAAATAACATTTACTCACTTTATTATGATATAGTGAGAGAATAATATTTTAGTTATAAATAATAAACAGCTTTAAACAAAGAGTCGGGGAACACAAACAGAACACCAACTCAAGATTTTACAATCATATAAAAGAATCAGGAGACAGGCATTTACCATAACCTAGAAATTCTACAAATCAACAAAAAAGGACCACATCTCAACACACTAGAACAATATGAAATATACAGACACACGAAAACACAAAGTATAAACATATTAAATGAACAAACTCAATGCAAATCACACATACTCTTTGATAGTATCGAAAACCTGCCTTTAAAACCGTCATCGCTTGACCCGACATCTCCAAGCAGAAGACACTGATGAAAATCAGCACACAGCGATCGAAAACGTTCTGTCTCAGTAAGTTTTAACAAATTTACTAAATTTAAAGATCTGATAGTCATAAACTATTGTTTAAGTGATTAATTAGTTATAAAGTTTATGGAAGTGTTATTTTTAAAAAAAGTGGTGATT